>JANHGB010042489.1:0-70557 GCA_026283785.1 Coracopsis vasa
GTCCTTCAACCAGACAGCCAGGGGCCAAATGACTATGAAAAAATATGTGGAAGAGCTAAAGAAAAAGCCCCTCTGAGGATGTGGGCTTTTCCCTTGCTGTTGCTCTTTGAGGTAGGAATCTTCTTTAATCAAAAAATGCCTCATAGCAACTAGCTCCCAGAGTCCTGTGTTGCTTCTGAGAAAGAAGGATAGAACTCACGTATCAACAAATAAAGGACCGAGCTTCCTAGGAAAAAAAATTATCTTCCTTCTTCCAGTGTTTGTTCAGTGTTTATTGTGGAAGTGCGTGGACACCTCTTCGGTTTCTGTGGATGGGAATGCATTAACTAGTCTCAAGTACAGATCTACTCTCCCAGTTTTCAGAGCACTGCTCCTCTTCATTCCTGATGGAAAGTAGCTTCACTTTAAAGCGTGCACATATTTTCACTTTCATCTGAAAGGTACTATGATATCCTCTCTGTGACAGCATCATTAGAAAAGTGTTCTAGAAGGTGCTGTGTTACTTGTGCTGGAAGCAAGTGCTCCTGCTGTGGACAGCTGCCAAGCAGTTTATTAGCAGAGATTTCTCATGGGAATGTCTCTGACACCCCATGACTTGGCTTTGGTGGAGTCCTTTAGAAGAGGCACTGAATTACAGAGGATAAAGAAAGTGAGGAAAATAGTTACTTAATAGTGCAAGAAATCTTCTCTCTGTGTGTATATTTAGCTACAGGAACACAGAAAGAAAGGAAAAGAATTTTAATGATTTTTTAGCATTTTGGAACTTCATTGTTCTCTCACTGGTAGGACAGAAAGACCTGTATTCTCTCTGCTGTGTATATTGTACATGTGATTGATTGTTAAACACAGATGTAGTTTCACAATACTCTGCTTTTAGGGACAAAGCCATATTAGAGGGTCCTCTGTATTTCCCCCCCAGCCCTCCTGCTGTTGGCAACTCATTATCCTGCACTACTACACACCCCCATGCACACAATGGCGTTTGAGGCCACCCTGACGTGATCTGAAGGGATCCAGGTTAAAAATAACTCTCCAAAAGGGTTATTTTCAGCAATCCGATTTACCCTGTGCTCCCACAAGCAGTTGTTGTGGCATAGGTGGAGAGGGGAAGTTGCAGCGGAAAAGCGGGACCACGCAGCCGGAGGAAAGGAGCAGCTGATGCCCACGTCTTGTAGCCCAGCACCTGCAGTCCAAATGCAGGGTGGACTCTGCTGCCATTAACACCTTTGCAGCTATGGGTTTGATCCTGTTATTGCTGAAAACAATAGGCTTCATTCCATTGGTGTTAGCCAGGGTCATGAAGGAGCTGGACCTCACTTCACCCCACCCCACCCCACCAGAACTGCAAAGGTCATTTGTAGTTGGATTTTTTTCTTTTTTGCTGTATCTCTTCTAATTGTTTTACAGCTCTCTTTTTTACACTCTTTTCTATATCTTCACACTGGATTGTTTGTGTCAATGGCACACTTGCATGTAAAGTTAGAACTCTGAATTCAAAAGTTAGCAACTGAGAATATTTTGCCATAAACAAACACAAAATTCACTTCCGATTTACATGCGCAATTGGAGCAGATGTCTTAAAAAATTAATAGTTTTTGGATGTGTTTAAGATATTTGAAATCTCAGCTGAGTGTGTTTTCTATGTCAATGATTTTTCTGTTTCTGAATCACGAAACTGACTAGATAAAAAGAATTTATAAAATTATTTTGAAATACTTTTTAATTTACAATTTTTAAATTTGAAATTTTAAAAATAGAGCTTTTGAACATAGTCACTTTCAAACTAACCAAATCTGTTTTTTGAAAAGCTTATTCTCTTGGGCTGTGACTCTTATGTCTTACATGTCACTTCAGTGTCACATGACAGAGTATTTTTATAATATTAAAATTAGAAATATTTATGTATAGTCCACTTGGTTGGGAATAGAAAGATTGTGAAGGTGTGGGGGAACAGGAAAGACGAATTCAACATGTTTGAGTAGGCCCTTAGTAAGCAATGCCTGGCCTCCAATCTGACTAGCTGGACAGATTCAGAAGCCATTGCACAAATCAAAAGCTTTGGGCCCAAAGAAAAAGGGCCATTATGAGTATTAAAAAATCTGTAGTCTTTCATTTTTTATGTGCTCAGTCATTTAGTATGAAAATACTGAAATTAATCTTGTTGTAAATTAAGAACTGCCATAACTGCCAACTCTTCCCTCTCATAGCCTTGTGGTTATCAAGGTTACCTTCTCTTCTGAACCTCAGTTGTATTAATTCTCAAGCTTCAATTCAAAAAGGTCTCCTGAATCATTTTGATACCATCAATCCCCTCCAGCTACTCTCTGCCCTTTACCTGCTGTTGTGGAGGAGTGTGGTTGTTCACAGGCACATCCAGCACTTGGATCCAAGGAGATGGATCAGCTGTCTCCTCTGTGTTGCCCTGTTTCACAATTTTTGCACAGCAGCACTTTCTCCATGGAGAGACGCATTGCCTTGTTTCCTCATTTTGGCATCAGGTTGCTCATTTCTGCCCTTCAGATCTGCAACAGCTGTATCCTCCTGATGATATGTATAGAGCAGTCAGAAAGTGATCCTGGGGATTAAAAACCAGTAGGTCTTGTGTTTAATAGGTGCCAACCTACACGGGGATGAATTTCCAACCACCTGTCACTCCCATCAAGTGCTGTGGGAGTTAACAAACCTTACAGGATTTGGCCCAGGAATAATATGAGCAATTTGTAAAACGGGTTGTCAGATGCAGGGCTCCCCATGCAAATTGTTACCAGTCTGCAAAGTTTTGTGCAGAAAAGTTGAGATGCTGATTGAAAACTTGATCTTTATGCTGCAAACCTGACTGGGTATTAGAATAATTTCTACTGTACTTCCATTGCATTTCAATGTTTAAGCAGAAAATTAGTTTAAAGCTACACTCGGAGTAAATTAAAACAAAAATCTCACCATAAAACTATTAAAGTTGCAGCCAATATGTTTTATTACACATGGAAAAATGTTTACTGACATTCCAGTAAAAAGGGGGTTAATTTTACTGTTTTGTCACTATTGGTACTGGGAAACACACTGCATACATACAGCTGCGGTGGTGGGAGAGCTCAGTACTTTTCTTAGTGCAGATGCAATTTCATACAGGGAGCAGCAATACAGGAAGTTATATTTCCATAGACATTAAAGTATATCTCAATAGAAGGATCATAGTTTTTTTACAGGGAGGATAGTGGGCCAAAAGTGGAAAGTTAAGTGTCTTCTCTTGAAGAAAGAGGTCTGTGATGTTGCTATTTTGATGAGGCCATTGCAGTGCCAGTAATCTCTGCAAAACCAATCTGTTGACAGGCGCTCACAAAAATGAATAGAAAGAAGCCAACAATCAGTTACAAACTGCTGCTTCTAAACCCACATTTATAACCCTGATCATTCAAAACAGCAGCAGAGGCAAAGCTCATCTGAGATCTATTCTGATGAGAATGACTTGGAAGAAACTTTGAATTTAGCTTTTAAAATTAAGAAAATTTCACAAAAGGAGTGCTAGTGATCAGGACTGGCTTTTGAGTTCTGAGATGATTTACTGCAATGGCAGGAGATATTGAATATCAGTTTAAAATATTTTTGTTTTTTTAATAACAGATTACATTCCTGAGAGCATCTCTGAAGGAAGCTCTGCAGTAACAAAGGGGTGATTCAGCGGAGGAGTGGAATTTCTGGTCACATAAGGCAAACTGACTTTAATGCAGCTCAGGTATGGCCATCGTCATGATTAACTATACTCTGAATTTCAACATCCCACTTCACCTTACTTTGTTAAAACCTGTGACCCATCTTCTTAGTTGCATGTGCCTCTCTTGCCCCAGTTTCCTTCCTTGAAAGAGGTAACTAAATTGTAAAAATAGGTGTCTATAAGTGTATCTAGATGCTTGCAGTCAAACCCAAACTACCCTCTACATGCAAGTTGACTTGCAGCCTGAAGCAAGCCAGCTGGATCCGTAAGCAGTGAAAATCCATCAGGGAAAAGGCAGAAGGGGAACAGAGTGGATCTAGTTCAAATTTGAACTTCACAGTGTACACAGACATGGCTGTGTTCCTGTCCACAGAAACAATTTGAACACCTATGCGAACACGGGTCATTAAAGCATGGATATGATCTGTATGTCTAGAAACCTAACTCAAACCTAACAGACTTTTAACTTTTTCAGCTTATCTGAAGATTTTCATACTTTGTTCTCAAAAGTAAAATCCAATTACACTTCTGTTCTTAGGCTTCAAAAATAGAGACAGATTGATATGCAAATGTCCTCTTGTAACTAATCCTAGAGCCCTGTGTCTGCCAAACTGCCAGAACTTCGCCCAACTGCTACAAGGCTTGGCAGAGCAAGACATACACACATACACACACACACACACATATATATATATATATATATATAGGTTTACAGAACATTCTACCATCATGTTACTCTGAGGTCTGGAAAAAAGTGGTGCTTGAAAGTTTATGAAATGTTACTATGAAACTTTGCGATTATAATGTAGATATGTTCTATCACAGAAATTAGAAATAATTCACAAAATACTAGGGCATGATAGGTCAATGGTTATGTTTCTCATGCATTGGTGAGAGGTAAAAAGTGAGAGATGAAACCATTTATTTGCAAGAATACTGAAAATGACTAGTTTCTATGGTTTTCTGCTCATTGGGACAAATTATGACTTCTGACAGGGCCAGATGGAGCTGTGGTCTGGACTAGCAGCACAGATCCTTGTCAGCAGTATAGAGGCCTCTAGTCTTGTTGGCCTTCATCTCTCCCAAAGCTTGCATCAGTCCTCTCTGCTGAACCATGCAGCCTGCTCTTGGGAGATCAGGGCTTTGCTAGTTTTGGAAATAAGTCAGCTAACCTCTCTATACCTAAGTTTCCTCATCTCTAAAAATAAGGGTAATATTTCTCTGCTTGGTGAGGTTGCTGCAAGACATCAGCTCTTGCACATGTTTCTGCTGTTATTTGTGAGTTCAGGATCAGCATGATGGGAGTACTCTGAGAGACTCAGAGAGACCAGGCAAAATCTTGAAATTTCACACATTTATTTATTGGTTGGATAATAGACGATTTTTCTGTTAATTTCTAAAACCCAGGCATTAATCAATTTATTGGTCGGTTCTTATGTATATGATGGTGCAGGTCTGATGCCACCTTGCTGACTGATGCCTTCGGTGGTTCTTCCCTCTGGGACCGAGATGGCTAGGCTCAAGAGCTTTACCCAAAACTTTAAGCTTTCCTGAGCTCCATGGTGTATCACTGGTGTTTATATATGCTTTTCTGTGGGTCAAGATCTGTCTGGTCCAAAGGACTTTTCTCCTTTCACAGATCAGCCTCTGTTCTGGCTTGTCGAGTGGTGTGTTACCAGCTGGATGCCATTGCTTGGGTGCCATTGCTTGGGTGCCAGCTTATTGCAGCCTGTTCAGAGCAGTGCTAACTGCTGGCAGATTGTGTGCCAGTTGTCTGATTACTTCTAATAGTTGTGGACTGGGTAGTGTTAACTTCATTTTAACAATTTTTATGCACCTATGACAAACAAGCAGATATTACAAAAGATATTTTTCTTCCTACTCTAAACCTGTCTTGTAGTAAGTCTGGGTACAAGTCAAACAGAAATAAAGTGCAAATAGACCTTCATGCTACACTGAGATCACCTGATGAAAACACTATAAAAATGTAAAATGTTAGCGTGGCAGCGTCAGAATGTAATGTTATAAATAGAGATATAGAAAACTTAGTTTAAAAATACATTAGAAAATGAAATGTTACTAGTAATTGAAATGGAATGACGTCTAGAGCTATGATACTTTGCCATCTTTTTGAATATCTTTTTGAGTACTAACATAAATACTTCCTACTTGAGAGGGAGGTGGAGAAGGCGGAATGGTATGGCTGTATCTGTACTGTGAAGGAGTTAATCTCCACAGGTTTGACCTCTGATGTGTTCTGTCTCAGGCAAATTGCAAGCATGTGCGCTATCCCATCACATGTTCTGTTTTCCTGCAGAAGTAACTGGAAGCATGTCAGCACAAAGGAAGATAAAATCTTCCCTAATCTTTTCCCCTGGATAGTCAGTGAACCAGGACTGTGGAAGCCCACTTGCCTTCATGCTGGGCTGTGTCCCCCACACTGTGCACCTAAGACAAGGACTAAGTGTGCTGTGGAGCATAACTGCCTAAACTTACAGATACAGCCAGGGAGAGCTGTATCATAACGGTGATGTGCCTCACATCTTTGCTTCTACTGAACTTGAATGAATTCCTTTTTTCTTTTTTTTTCCCCCTTCACTGCAAGCTCCCCAGTGTGCAGACATGGTAGCTGACCCTTACCCAGTCAGTATTAAGGGCTGCAGACAGCTTTATCTCAGGGCACAGAGTCTCAGCTGGTAGAGATTGACAGAAATTAACTTCTAACAATTTATTTCAGCTGAGAATTCTATTTGTCTGCTGGTTTGTTCTATAACCCTTTCTGTAGGTTGGTTGGCTGGTTTCTTTTTCCTTTCAGCTAAGTGAAAATGTCTAGGTTTAAGCTAAAGTCTTATGGCTCAAACTGCTGTTTTTTTTTTTTCTTTTTCTTTTTCTTTTTCTTTTTCTTTTTCTTTTTCTTTTTCTTTTTTTTTTCCCTCCTGCTTTATCTCTGTTGAAACAATTTCTGTATCCAAGGACATGCTGAAGATTTGAATATGAGCATCTCTGAATAAGTCAATGTCTGTTTTACTTGTTTTACATCATGTTGCACTGAAACTGTTGACATTTAGTCATTTCAAATGCTTTTTATGCAAGCCTGAAGTGTCAAACATGTAGTCAAGCATGAGAACTTCTTGTGTGTTTGAGTGTATTTAAATGAAATAGTATACCTAGAATAAATAAATATAGGTGATCCCTGGGTTGTTTTTTTCCCTATTGGACCGTGCAGTGAAAACTGTAGTATTCCTTCATGCTATTCCCATTTTTAAGCATGTGACATTCTTAGCATAATCAGAAGCTAATTTTGGTAGATATCATAGAAAAAAACTTTTCTTTTTTTTCTTTTCTTTCCAAAACAGAAATTTTGCAACATCTGCAAGCTCTGCGTGAGGAAAAATCTTGGGCTGTGATACCTGGGAAGGCACTGAATAACACTGTAGAGAAATTAGTGTAAATAAGGAGAGGGTGTAAATGGAGCTGTTTCACTTTTTGTAGAGAAGCTGGGGAGGGATCCAAGAAACATTCTTGGATTATTTTGAAGATGAAAAGGATTTTGTTAGAACTGTACTTATTTTTAGGAAAATTTACCTAGCACACAGTCTTCAACCCCTGTGGCATGGGGGTTGGAACTAGATGATTTTCCAGGTCCCTTCCAACCCAAACCATTCTGTAATCCAACTCTCTTAGTATATTTCCCAGGCTGGTAAAGTAAATGGAGAATTCCAACAACATGTTTATAAGTGTGAGGGAGGTGTCAGTGAAAAATACGCATGAGTGTGTTGGGGCAGCGTGTGGAATATGTTTCATAATCAGTTGTATGCTGTGGAAAGGAGTGAGCCTTGGTGAAATAAAGGGAATTCACTGTAAAGCAGGGCATTTTCTGTGTGGCCTAGGTGCATTATCATGAAGGCAAGCACTGTTCAATTTGCTGTACCTTGTAGTGTTAGAACAGGTCCATCACTCTTCAGATTCTTGTAAAAGTCTTGCTGTAAGCCCATGAAAACCACATTTCTGACTTCTTTGGGAATGATTGCTCCACCAACTGTACTGCACCCTGATGTACTTCTGATTATATCTACCTGAATGAGAGCTCTGCTGGGAGGTAGCCAGGTATCAGCAGAGCTGGCATACCAGGGTTTGCTTAGATGGATTGGAGATAGGGAGCAGGGGAAGACGCATGCAGCTTTAAGTCTTCACTGATTATAAAGATGAGGTATGCATATTGTGGCAAATACATGATCCAGGTGCAACAAATCAGATTTACCTTCAGTCTACCAGCTGTTTTTCAGTTAATATAGTCTTCAACTTCTTTGCCACCAGATTTCATCAGTCAAAATGCTATTGAGCCACCCACTTCCTATTTGAAAGTGATTATATAAAACCATTATGAAAAACATATCTTAATGGTATTAATTTTTTGTGCAATTCCGCCAAAGGCATGTTTGTTGAATTTTTCATGAGATTGATCTGGGTTGTGCTATGACATGATTAGTTATAGGTTGTGTTTAACTGCAATTACATCCTTCAGTCAAGCAATTTACTTAATATATTTAATATAGGTAATTTTACTCTGTGAGTAAAAAAAAATTAGAACATAATAAAAATCTAAGACCAGCAGGGCTGAGGGAAAGGAAAAAAAAATGAAAATTACAATTTTCAGAGTTCCAGGAGCTAAATCCAAGCCAAAGTCTTTTCAGAACTTTGGTTCTGAGAGTTGTCTTATGAAGGGATCTCTGGAGTACTCTGCTGCCACATCTGCTCTAGTTAATATAGAGGTAATGCTGAAGTTTGTTGGGTTTTGGTATATGCTCTGAAGAATGCTCCAGTTTCTATGTGTTTTGGATTAGCCTATACCCTTCTTGGAAAGTCTTTTAGTGCTGATGGAAGCACTCTGCAGTGCACAGTGGTCACACAACTCTTCATTTTAACAGCAACACCTTGTTTAACATTTTCTTGCCTCCTTCTGTGCCCTGTGACCACAGCAATGAGGCACATGGGATCACAGTTTTACAGACTCTTCTTTGCATTTGTTGCATCCTGCTGTGGTTGCAACTGTTTCCTATGGTGTGAATTGCACGATGGAGCATCCCTCAGAGCTGCTGACACTCAGCAGAGCAAAGGGCTCTGAGTGATTGATGGCCTGGAGTGAAGGATTACTGGTCTCTCCTTCCCTAGGCACTGAAGGCAGACATCCTTACCCTGCATAAATTGGCTCAGCTCTGGCTTTTTTTCTAGAAAACCTTCTTTGTAGGGTCTATGTCCCTGTTGACACCAGCCATCTTCTGAGCCATCGGCTATAGCTGATGTGGCAATGGGCAAATCCTTTGCAGTGCCTGGAAGTACACATGACTTTGCTGGGTTTGATGTTAAATTGGACAGGAGAAAAATGTGAAAGAAACTCGAGGAAAAGGACCACACTTTGCAGGGGGTGTTGAAGGCCTGCAGCAACAGGGCTTATCTGGAAACAGGAGCAATGAGAAAACATTTTTTTTTATGATGTATTAAACCCAATATTGCATTCTGACAGCAGTGGGTTTGTTGTAAATGACCTTCTTGTATCTCCACCAGTTCACCAACCTCATAACTAGCTCATGAAAAAAGAAAATCAGTTTTTGCAAATAAAGTTATTTTTTATATTCTGTTTTTTCTATCTGTCATAGTGGCAAGTGACTTCACTGACTCTTCATGGCTGCTATGTTCAGTGTGCATGTTATAAAAAACTTACTGTTATTGCTATGCTCACTAAGCTTTAATAGAAAACAGAGCATTTTTAGGATGGGGATAACTCCAAATTCATGTGCAGCTGGAAAAAAAAATTGACCTTGGAAACCCATCATGTTTCAGGAAAAATGTAGGTGGCCCTCCGTCCTTATTTCATTGCACAAATGGTTTTTGTCTCTTTTCTCAGTGACAGTTTGCGCACTCTTCAGTGCTCAGATTTGTACCTTCTCCATGTGAATTTCTTCTCAGATTTGTTCTGCCTACTGACTTTTCACCTTTCTTTTTTTGTCAGCTCTGGGATTATTTGTTGTATGCTTACTCTGGTCTTAATCTTCCTTGCCACAGGGCCAGCTATAAGAGTCAGAGGTTGTATACCTCTGGAAGAAGAAGAGATGAATTTCCTTCCCCTGAAATCTGAAGTTCTTTCAACTCTCCCCTTTCCCCAGCCTGAATTTCCTGTAAGATAAAGCTTGTGGCAGACAAGAGGGCGACGGTACCTGATTTTTGTAGTATTTCTACTTGCTAATCTGCTAGGAAATTGATCTTCTCTTCCCTCTCCTGTGGTTTGGGGTAGCGTATTTGAAAAATTTCTGTAGAACACTGTTTTAGGCTTCTTAATAAATTTGCTTTTTTTTTTGTTATTTATTCACATTCATTTTGCAGGGACTGATCTTACCTCCACGTTTAAAACTGGCTTTTCACCTTTCATATTCACTCACCTCACCATGACCGGAATAATTTATCTGGTACATATGCGATCTTTCATAAGGCTTCCTTTTTATTTTATTTTAGGAAAATTGAAGAAAATTAGAAAAGGCATTTGGGAAATTTTTCCTGCTTCAGAAAAATAAGATTGACTCACTTGAACACTTTCCGAACTGTCTTGGCTCGCCGTATCTCCAAAATAGCTCAATATAGAACTTCCAGATGAGTACATTGACTTACTCTGTTGGCTTTGGCAACTATCAGTAGTGTTGAGTAGACTATCTTCTCACTGATAATGGTTAAGCAGTCATGGATGAAATTACTTTGTTGTTAGAACAGTTTCCACATACGTAAAAGGCTCTGAAAGGCTCATAATCAAAGCCATGGGTAGTAACAGTAATCTGACTCTCAGTTTTGTTGCAGTATGTATGAATTCTGGAAATTGTGCAGAAACATCAAGTGATTTTGTCAGTGAGTGTTTTTAATTACTCAATATAGACTGTGAACCTTTTACTTTCCAATTTTGAATTTGTGAACATTACCCTTACTTTAAATTCTTCAAATATGCCGTAAGCCTTTGCACACAGAGCAAACAAACAGGCAGGGCAATTGACATCTTGGATAAAGATGAATCTTGTGGTCACATCACAGCTGTGGAGTGCCAGCAGTGCAGCTTGTAAAGCCCAGAGGGCATTATTTGCTGAATGCTGGGAGCAGCATTATGTGAGGGTCATCAAGAAATGAAAGAGTTTTTACTGCTAGAATTTTACATTCAAGTTTTTAAAATGTAACTTCCGAGTGAATCACTTTGCCTTTGAAATATTTCAGTGTTTGAGGAGGAAAAATAATATTAAAGTACTCTCTTCTGTCCCTTTCTCATGGCTACGTTACTGAGTTTCAGGCTTCAGAGGAGAAAAAGCCCTTGCCCTCCTGACACTTAACACTGTTCAGACTTCAGTGGTCTCAAAGCTGTTGTGCTTTAACCTCAATGAAAATTTCATTGAAACAAATTCTTTTGTTGTGGCACAGGCTAGTCTGTTGACAGCACATGGGGTATGTTGTTCAAAGAGGTAGGTACAGAAAAATGCTAGCTTGAGAGAAGTATTTGAAGGCAGAGGGTGTATTTTAAAATTGTCGTGTGTAATGGTTTTCATTTCATGTGGCTGATTTGTTTAAGATCCCAGTGGAGATTTAAATAATAATATTCCCATACATGAGGTTGGGGAGAGGATTTTTCCACCTGAAATTTGTAGCACTTCTCAGGGAGAGACACTTACCATAAGGTCAGCAGAGAATAGTTCAGTGTTTTTCCCCACCCCTCCAGGTTCATGCTTTTCTATCAAATTAGTTTAAATGGATTTTAATCCTCTGGCTTTTAACTATGTCCTGTAGTATTTTAGTGAATGCCCAGTGGAGACTCGTAAGTGAGAAAGAGAACCTGCATGTGAAAAATGTCTGGGGAGCACAGAAAAGAAATCAGAGAGGAAAAGAGAACTTGGTAAAGTCAAGTCATTCGTCTGGAGAAAATTAACAAGTCAGCAATGGGTGATACCATTAGCATGAATAGTGAAATGACTTTGTCTCCTTAGTTTTCTAGAAGTAGCGTAATAAATGCTGAAATGATAAAAGCCACAGTTAGGATTAGCAAGCATACGCAGTCTGCACTTTCGAGAAAATAAAAGACAATATTTCCTTGCATTTAAATTGTGTATCTTTTCTGTCAGTCATGGTGGTGAACAATACCTCAAGGACTACATTAGCAGTGGGGAAGCCATTGTCTTAAGTTCTGGGTTGGTTCCCCACAGCTGTTGAAGCATTTGGTTTTTGGAAGACTCGTATTATTTCTGCTCTTTTATTCAACTGTGAGGAAGTGAGAGAGGCAATTGGGGTTTTGTTGTGTTGATCCCCCGCTAACTTGTCTTATGGGCAGAGATGTACATTTTACTGTCCTTGGTGTTTGCAAATATATAACTCTGAACTCGCAGCTGGTGTTGTAGTTTTACTTGGAGAAAATGTTTGTGTGTGTTATGTGTGTATACTAGGAATTTTCAGGTTGGGCAGTTACCATTAAACTCGTGATTAAAAAAACCAAGCAAGGTAGGACACATGTCATATCTGCAAAGTGTCAATGAGATCAAATGCTCAGATACAGTAAGTGTAATTACTAGGGGTTTGATTGAGGCTTATGAATTATTGACAGCTGGGACTAATTTGTTGGCATGAGTCAAAAATGTATGGAAATATGCATTAGAAACAGGATCTGGGCTGCCAAAATATTTTGTCTGTGAAGCTGCTGGTACTGACTGTGCTCGATTTGCTGGGCTGGGTGGGTTGCCTGGGCTTGCTAATACAACTGTTGTTGTTTCCTGTGTTTTGCTGATTTCAGTTGCAGCAGGATTAAGATACTAATGAGCACTTTCAAAAAAACTCCATCTGTTTTTTATAAAAGCATGTGCATGTTTTAGTAAAATCAAAGTAGCTTGTAAATATCTAAGTTTCACCTCAAATTACAAGCCTTTAGAGCACGTGATACAGGTGACAATGAATATAAGCATGCAATAGACCTGGTTAAAACCAGTTTTAAGTGGCCTATGTTATTATTAAGTATTTAAGGTTGGAAACATTTTGTTAGTGAGCTCTTCATAAAGATAGCAGTAGTCTGAGGGAGGGGGGTGAAAGGCTGGCAGTGGGGGTGTCTGTGGTTTCTTCGTTATTGATGGAATTAATTAGACTGACCATCAAAGGTTTTAATAGTTGTAGCAATTCATGCATTGGTGTGGTTTCTGGCCGACTAAACAGAAGAATGTGGTGGCTTCCTGCATGTCGGCTGGTTGCAGTGCATGCATGGGTGCTTACCAGGGAGGCTGACGGAAGTGGAATCTCCTCAGGAACATGGGCACTGCAAAGGGATACGCAGCTGGGAGGTATCCCATTCGTGTCAGGACTGCTTCACCCTTCAGGCAGGAACTGTAGAAAACTTTTCTCCTGCGGCTTGTACGGTGACTGTAATTTGTGGGATTTTAAATATATTTATCTCTGCTGATTATTCTCAAATGTTTGGACTTTTTAATAGAAACATGATGCATTCAAAAACTTGTGGTATTAATTTAGGACTTCAGAGGAAGCTCTGCAGCTTCTGGATGGTCATCTCTTTGTAAGGGCACGGCTTGAACACGACACAGCTTTGTGTGTTCAACCTCAGAATGTAAGTGCTCTTTTCCATGTTTGCTGTGGGCAGAAATAGTAGTACAACAGCAAATATTGCTGGCCACAAGCAATTTACTTCACACACATAACTGATTTTAAATTACAGCATATGTATTTGGATTTTGCTGGTGCAAAAGAGAAATTTGAAGTTACATTATTTCAATGCAATGTAAAAGCATTGATGGAGCAGCATTAGGACAAGGCTTTTTTGAGCAAGGGTTTTCCAGGCAGCGGTGGGCAAGACAAGCACTGGAAATAGTTCAATTGTACTTATATGAAAGGTGCTGGTGAAGCACAGAGGCCTGGCAGCAATACATTTATGGTAGGTTATGAGTAAAATAATGTGTTTTGCTGCCCACAAGCCTGCATAAATGGATATGAGGGGGACGCTAAGTAGTGCGGAGGTACCTGCAGACCAGCCACACAGCAGCAATCAGTTCTTTTGTCAGATAGGAAAAATCAATGAGATGATTGGGGAAATTCTTTGGGGTTTTGCTACTTAGTAATTTGTTATTCAAACTTCTGGAAATTAAGTTCACGCTGAACAACTTTTCTTATCTTAAGGTCCTTTCCAACCCTAAATATTCTTTGATTCTATGATTGCTTCAGTGAAGGCATGTTTCAAAATGAAAGCTGTTTAAAGGTCAAGTGTAGTTTGTAGCAATGTTATTCACCTCCTGCTCGTTCTTTGGGAAGCGCATTCAGATACCTGATTGTTGCAAAAATATTTTTGCAAAGCAAAACCTCTTTCTCTACATGCTAGGAAATGTTAATTTTTAATTCAAATGAAACACATTATCTTATCAGGGCTGCAGAGTGATGTATGAAAACCAGGTAAGATTAGCACTGTTTGTGCACTTTGATTTAATAAAGTCCATTCTCCTTTTGGAGGTACCTTTCTTGGCATCCTGCCTCTCTTCCTCAAACAAAAGTCTTTAGCTACACATAACTTACCAGCTTAAGTACACTTTAAAAATGGTAATTTAAAGGCCCTGTATAGCCAAAATAGCTCTGTTCCGGAACGACTCACAGCATGGTCTTTAAACAGAACACCCAGCTACTAAGTTGTTCTGTGTCACCTCAAAACATCTGCTGAAAAACAAGGCTATAATAGATACATTGTCCTCAGATGAGGTTTTTTTTTTTTTGGTTAGGTCTTGTTAAATAGCCAGTATTTCATTTCAGTAGAATAGGGCCCTTTTCTCTTGCAGTAGGAAAACTTTCCTCCTACAAGGATAATTCTCTATGCGTGCGTGCCTGTACTTTCTTTTACATCTTTTCTTTTAAGAGATTCCAATTAGGAGCTAATCTAACTCAAATGGTGGTTGTTTACCCCTGTTAGATGTTTCTTTCCTACCATGCATATGGCTCTCTACTTCCTTCCCACTCCTTCAGTGGCACTGATTCTCTCATCTAAGTCTTGATAAAAGGACGGTGTTCACATGGGTGACTGTGGTGCATATTTCGTTTGCTGTTTGTATCATCACTCTAAATGTCTGTTGCTCTCTAGAGTTTGTTGTTCATCCACTCAAAGAAAGTACCATGTATTTCTCCTACAAGCATACACTCTTCTGTGGTCCATGGAGCACCAAAACCGTCCTATGGAGGAGATGACCAATCAATTGGGTGCTTATGCTATGGCATTAGCTTCCATGACAACTCCCCTTTCTTCCTTCCTTAAAAGTAACTTGTGAAATAAGATGAAGCATGCCTATTCTGTGAGGAAGCTTTGTAATTGTTTTCAGGTCTACAGGTCTAAAAATTTAGGAGATATAAATGGAAAATAAAGGTAGCTTTTTGATTCAGTGAGCTCGTAACCCAAGAAGACCCTTTGGAGGTAGTCAGCAGAGAAGGAATCTCCTGAGGTCTTTCTTTTTATTCATCCTTTGATCAGACTGTTTGCCTCTGAAATGGCAAAGTTTAAAGACTATCTACAAAAGCGTCTGCTATGAGCCAGCCTCTGAGAAATGACTGTATCTGTAGGCAAACCGGAAATAACATTTCCACTGCCAGATGAACTTTCAGACAGTTGAATTCTGATCCCAGTGGGGAAAGGGAAAAGGAACAGCGAGTTATGAAAAACACTTTTGTTAAAACACATTTTAAAAAAGATTCCAAGCTAATTGCATTCCATTGCAAGTATGGCTCCTGCTGCCCACCGACCCGTCAGGTTCAATGTAAACAGCAAGTCAAATAACTTGATGCCACTTGATTAGTAATAATTTCATTTTAATTCACATCATGTCAACTCTTTTCCCATTTCTAAACAACCGGCCTGCTGACTTCTTAGATTTGACGTGTTCAGACCTTTCCAGTATCAAATACAATAAAAGTACTTGCATAAGGAAGGCAACACATTAATGTAACTGCGGTATGGAAAATGTTAAGATTCCTAAATCCATGTTTTGTATTTAATCATGAGATTTGCTTTGGCCCTTATATTCGTGGAAATATATACTGCATGTCTGCCATTGCAGTCCATAAAGTACTGGTGTTTCTGATAGCTCTGGCGAATTTGGGGATGAACAAAAGATACTGAAAACAACATAAGATACTGCAGGTAGATACTCCTTGACTGTTGGTCACTCAACATTCACATCAAGTTGCATATTCTTGTAGGAATATCAGTTTCTCTAAAAGACCTTGGCACCTGACTGTATGCATCGCAAGGCAGACTGTTGGCATGAATTGATGTTTTCTTGTGCTTTCTGTCAAAATAGCTGATACACGAACCTGGTTAAGGTTTTGTTTCCTTTCCAATCCAGGCTTTCCAATAAAGGATCAGCAAGATCAACCTCATGTTTTTAATCTTCACCTTTCTTTTTTTATTATTTTTTTCCTGATGATCTATTGCCAAACCATTGAATTTTTTGTATACGTGCAAATTTTATACAGTGGAACTGTAGCTGTGGCACCAAAAAACGTGCAAGATCCTGCAGTCATTTGAATTGCCTTTTCTTTGTGCTTATAGCTTATGTTGACAACAGAGCTGTAAATACTGTTTGGGTAGGCAGCATTTATTTTTCCTGGTATTCAGTACTGTGCCTAAGTATGTGAATTCATTCACTAGTTCTTTGGTAACTGATTCTTCTAATGAAGAATGCTAATGTCCCCAGTCTCATCCCTGGCTTAGTAGGATATGACTTTTGGATGCTGGAGTCTCCCTCCTGACTCTGTTTGGTGATAGATACTACCAACTGTACGTGGTCACTGGTTCATGGCTCGGTGTCCTGCTCTTCTCCTGGCTATCCTCCTGAGGAGAAGAGAAAAGGAAGAGAGAGATACCCCCTACCCTTGGACCATCCCTGGGTTGGGGCAGGGTCCTCTACTCATGGCTACTGTAGAAAGAGCGTGGGAACCTGTGTTCCCACAGGAACCAATAGCATTACTTTCTGGCCTTGCCTTTCATTTTAGGGGAGAATCTCCCTCTTGGAATTGTGCTGGAGTCTTTTTTATGATCCCTCTCCCTTTCCACACCGCTGTCTGAGCGATCTTGACACCCTGATGCCTCGGGAAGGGCCTGTTCTCCATTTTCCTTTCAGGCTGAAATCTTTTCAGTTACCAGTCCTTGCCTGTGGTCATATTGAACAACGAGTATTTAGTACTTGACTGTTCTGGAGCTCTCCATAAACCAAGTAAGCTATCCCCAAGCCCTGCCAGCTCCATGAACCCTTCTTCTGACTTGTGTCATCCCAACACCTGATCTAGGCATTCAGTTGGGAGAAAGAAGGTGCTTATCTGGACCTGCCTCTTTCATAGTCCCTCCTGGCCCTTACTGATGCCCACCAAGTTCTCCACCCAGGCAGTGATGCTTTCTGTGCTGTCTGACTTAGACCACTGGAACTGCGGCCTTACTGGATACTGCTCCTCAAGCTTCGGATGTACCGGAGTTTGAGCAGCCATGGAGTCTTTATCACAATCTATGTGCTGCAAAGCTGTGATCCAGACCGTGCTGAGCTGAGGCTTGCAGCTCTGACAATTGTGAGGTTGCAGAAACAGCCAAAATTGTTTTCCAGTGAGCAAGGGAAACTAAGACGGTAATCAAGACGCATCTGCAAATTGAGTCAGCCCTGCCATCTCTCTCCAATTTTATCTCCATTGTGAGGAGGGGAAAACAGCAACAAACTTGTTTGAGAAGTTGGACTTGGAGGCAGTGGCTGCTCACTTACAGACTTCTTTAGGATGCAGCTGCAGAAGTGGGAGTCTTCGTACATTTAGAAGCACTGGGCATGATTGGAAAAATTGGAATACTGGGTATAAAAGGGGTAAATTTTGGGGAATCAGTAAAAACACTTGGACAAAATGGGATCACTTTAATATAATAATTTTAAGCAAAAGGAAGGAGAATACTAGAGTAAGGTTGTCTTTCAGTGAACACCCCTTGAGGTCATTTAGCTTTTCTATTGTCGTTGTGAAAATGCATATAAATATCCAAACAGCATAAAAATGTGACATATTAACTAAATGATAAGAGACGTTTGTCCTTGATTTCTTACTGTGAAAATTTCCAATGAATGCAGTCCAGTTTTCATCCTTCCTGGATCTAAGTCAGCCAGAGTCGCATTTATTTCTGTAACCCTGTTTTCATTACCAAAATGAATGTTTATTAGAAATAGGTAACAGAAAACAACATCATTGTGTGCCAAAAGATTCTTTTAAATCTGATGTGTTTCTCGTTTGGGAACTTTAGATGTACAAATATTCCTGTGGGTTTGGGAAGGGAGCTAGCTGCTTCCTTTGAGGCATCAATGTGAGCATTTTGAGGCTAAATCCTTGTCTCTGCTGGGACAGGTTTCTAAGGTCCTGTAGAAAGGCTGGCAAGGCTACTGGTGAGCTTGGCACTTGAAGCCCGGATCCTGACCAGATAGAGATTGTGCTGAGGGAGGCCAGGCCAGGCGAATAGCGGAACAAATTACTAATGACACCTAAAAAAGGGAAAATAGCTTGGAAAACATCATGGATTTGGTGTTCGTGGTTCAAGTGCCGCAATTAGAAAACGACATCAGTTTTCATCAGGTTTTCACTGACTGATTAAGCTGGATCCCATCCTAAAGCATAGGGACTATGCTTTTGATCACTGGCAGTGCAGTGAATTGAGGGGGAGAGGCAAGGGAAAAAAAGACAGAAACTTAATCCTAACCAATACGTGAGAGATTTTATCATTTAGAAAAAACTAAAGCCAAAACTGAACAAGTTTCTCTGCAGAAGGGCAACCTCTTTCTGGTTCACCTGTTTTCATGTTGGGCCATGTGCCTGCAGAAAGTCAACTTTTCCAGCGAGGAGTGAGCGCAGCTAAAGATGTGAGTGCTCGCTCTTCTCCCTAAGAGCCCTGGGCTGGTAACACTGCTTTTTCTTGCCCTATGCAAGGCAAGATTAATGGACCAGATTCCATTCCCTGGGGAGAAACGTGGTCTGAAGAACCATCAGAAAGCTGGTGATGTGGCTAGCAAAGTAAGAGCTGCACAACAGTCTCATGGCATACAGTGAGGGTCTACGCAGCAAGTGGGTTTGCTGTACTTGACACTTCTAGAGGATTTCCAGTTGGTTGATTGGTTTGTTTGTTTTCCCTTCCTTTTCTTCAAGCTACTACATATCCCTCATGTGATAAAGGTGACTTCCAGACTGATGGAGATATAAAACCCACAGAAGGTAGATTTATGTAGTTACCTTCCCTGTGGAGTAGTGCTTATCTTCATCAGAGCATGGCTACAGTGAGCGAAGGCTGGCTAGCCAAAGCTTTTTTTTCACTGGGAATAAAAATGTATCCCCAGTACTGGAACTGGATAGACGACTTCTAGGAGTAGGTACCTCTCCCTGTGAGTTACCAATTCAAACTGCACCTGAATGACCAGGGCGTGTGGCTGACTAACAATCTATGGAAAGTGGATCGAGGTTCTACTTCTAGGGTGAATTCACATTGCAGCTGGAGCTCAGTAGCTTAGCTGTCAATAATACCAGGAAAAAGAAGCAAAGGAGATCCTCCTAGAGGACCGGAACACACTGGTAAGGGAATCTGAAGAAAATATTATACCAGCAGTGTTTTACTTCATTCGCATATAGGAAGTGAGGGTTTATTTCAGTGCCAGCAAAAGCGGCAATGCAACACTTAGCTTTGCTAATATACAAGTGCTACACAAAAAATTGTGTGTTTGCCTGTGAAACATTTTGTGCTATAATCCATAATCTTTGGCTGATCTCTCTCATGTGGTTTTGTGATCAGCTCTGATAGTCTTTGTTATGGATACATAAAACATGAATGCATAAAAGAACAAACAAAACAAGTAGAAAGACACCAATCATATGGGATTTATAGATGGAAGAAAATGTTGCTGTTATTCAACCTATTTAATATAGTGTGTATTTGTAGTCTAGAAAAAGTGTATATAGTTATTTGCATTTAAAAGAGACAACTGTATGTTGATTTATGGTTTAAAAAGTCTTTCGAGAGGCATGTATCGAATTGAATGCTTTGATTCTCTTTCTTTTTAAATTGGTTCAGTGCTGTGCTTGCATTGTAATAAACACTTCAGAGCAGAGCTCCTGAAGTCATTATACAAGGTGTTGCAATTACTCTACTTGTTAGAGATGCAGTAAGAACCAAGCTTTGCTGTTGTAGCTGAATGTACAAATAGTCCAAGTTCATTTCAGGGTGTAAATTAAACAGCTCAGTGAAGTCCACCAGAAAAATTATTTGAGCTGACCTGTGTAATTTTACTCCCCAAATGAAGTAGGAGTAATCCCTTTGTTATTTGTTAAAACTAATTTTTCAGTATAATTTCAAAACCTCTGAAGATCTCTATGTAGAGGGAAGATATTATAAATTTACTTGGGGGAGGGAGGAAAAAAGGGGGAGGATGGCTTCAGTTACAGGAAACATTATGGAGAATTGTATTCTCATCAGATCATTACTACTAAATCCAAATCAAAACACAGCAACTACAAAAAGAATCCACACCAATTCTTCGGGGAAGCTACACGCCTCTTTGGCACTTAATTTTCATCCAGGTTAATTTTCATCCATGTATTTTCATGATACATACATAATACAAGGATTTGGAGCAGTAAATACTAACAACATTGCACGGCCATGCTGAGGTGCTAACAAGCAATTTTGTTTAAAAGTATTATGTGTACGGTCTACCCCTTAGATTGCCAAAACCAGGAATGTGCACGTGCATAAGATGGGAAGAGTGAGGTAAGACTTGGGACTGATAGTCCTGAGGCTTATGGGGATTTTTCTGGTTTCACAGGATAAAGATTGCTCCTCCACTGCCAAACCAAGAAAGCCACTCTCTGCAATTACTAAAAGGAGGTGGAGTAAGTTCAATATAACATTTTAAAATGTAAAATTTGGTCCTGCTTGGTTTTCAGAAGGGGAAAGACACAGGCAGATAAAGCTACAAAGTTTATAATTAATTTCAAACTACTTTTTTTTTTCTTTTTTAAAAAAAGTGCCTAATTCTGAGAAACAAAGGCACTATATTGATCATACCCAAAATAGCCATCTAAATATTCTAAAACCTTCAAATTTAAGTAAGAAAGTCAGCAAAGAACCTTTTAAACTGTGAATTCTTGAAGTGACTGAGTGTATGCAACCATTTGTAGGATTTGTCTCTACTTCCTGAAAGACAGATGTGCCAGTTTTCCACAGGTGAAGGCCACAGTGCTTATTTTCCTCCTGAGAACAAGGACAGCACTTGAAACTCAGCCTTGTGCTGCTTTTGCTTACCTAAAGGGGAAGATAAAGCCCAATTAAGAATTGCCAGTCCTGAGGCATGGAAACTGGCTTTGCCATTAGCACAGCCCCGTCAGCCAGACCTGCCTGAGGTTTACTGACAGACTAGGCTAGAAAAGTTCCAAAACTCCCTGGTCTGCCATGCAGCCACCTAAAATATTAGCAACATGAACACCGCATGGCTGGGGGGTTGGAACTTAAGGTTCTTTCCAACCCAAACCCTTCTGTGATTATATGATTCTATGGTATAATTTTATTTAAAAGACCTGCTAAGCTGGGCATAATAAGCACAAGCCTGCGAGGAATCTCTGAGGATGTGAAGGGCATAGGGACTGGCTAAAAATTGAGCAAGCACGCCGAACAGCCAGGTCATTTTTAACATTGTTTGCCTCTAGATCAATCATGGAGACTTGTACAACCTTCTACATTCCTAATTCCACAAGAGGTACTCAAGGAAAAGGGCCCTGTAACAAAAACCAGCACGCCATAACTTAGGTTGGGTCAGAAGGAAAGAAGCATGATGAGCATGCTGTTAGAGTGGTAAATGTGAGATTTTAATGGTAATGGAGAGCTTTAGGACTACTAATATGACAAAACCAGAAAGCTAGTTTAGAAAGAGAAGAATGTTTGAAGTACTAAAATTGTGTTTATTAGTTTAAGAAAAAACCCCCAAACCTGAACTGACCAGTGCACGTTCACAAGATTCAGCTATAAAGCTGGGCAGAAATGAAACCCATCTCAGAGACAGTGTAAAAACCGCTAATTGAGTTTCTGATCACAGCCACCAAAGTAATTTCTGTTATCTTTACAAAGTTTACTGAAATAGCAGAATCTGCAAGCTGTGATTTAGGAATGCTCCTGGTTTAAATGAGCAGGGTCAAGATCTGGACAAAAAGCTGTCAGCAGATTTTTCAGAAGCTGGCTGTCAGCTGCAAGGTTAAAACTCTTTGCACAGGAAGCACAGTTTTCTTGGGGATGGATTATTTCAAGCTCCTGGAACACACTCCCACAGGAAGCAATAAACACCTTAAATGTCATTTTTGTTCTCCAAATGCACTTTCACCTTGTTTTTACTAACAAATATATAGGGAATTAGCATAACAAAGTGCATTTGACATGATGAGTCCTTGCTGACTGAAGCATGGAAGAGTGCTCACATACAACTATAATTAACACCACAATAAATGCATTTATTGACTTGGTAAGATTAGAAGCTTATAGTAGTAGTGTGGAGCAGCTTACAGTACTCAGCTGAAAAAATTAAATCACATTATTAGTTTTTCATACGATGGACTAGATTATGCATATTTTTACAGTGATACTTTTAAGGGATAGCTCAACTGCACTTCTTGTATAGGCATGCTGGGGAAAGAAGTATTGCCTTTAGAGCAAAATTAACATTCACCATTAAAGAACAGTGCAGAAAAAAACACTGCTGAAAAGTTTACAGTAAGCCAGTAATTCTCACAGTTTGTGAATAAAATCACAAGTATGTTCTTCTCACTTTTTCAGTATGTTAGGCCTCATTTTGGAGATGTATTATTGCTTCATCAGTAGCAGTGCTGCTTACAAAGAGGACATTTCTAGAGGCATGGACCTACATCTATGAAGAAATTTTGTCCTCTTCTCCTAACTCCCACATGTGCTCTTCAGAGCTATCGTAGCTGGCAAAATTACTTTAGCGTGAGATTTTTCAAACTATTTAACTGCAACTACTTTATGCAGTTGTTAAAAACTGTATTTTAAATATGTGCTTATAATAAAGTTATGAGCTGTTGTGTACCACTTGGTTTCTTCCAAAACATAACAAAGTCGTTACAATAAAAAGCGCAGAAGAAAATGGTTAAAAATTTAAAACTGTAAAGCGTTACAGTTGAAACTGATTTTGTAGGCAAGTAATTTTCTCTTAACCATAAAAGCTAAATTTTACTGTATCAGAAACTTGTACATCAAGTATATCTTTGGACCATCAGTAAATGACTGCACAAATCTAAGTACAAGTATAATGCCTTTGGTAAAATAAAAGGGTAAGAACTTGTAGTAGTTCTCTTGCACTAAGGCTGTTTGTCTGTGGTCCTAAAAGGCGGTTTTGTCCTTTTCAATTCTGTTAAAGAAAGATAGTCTGGCTTTCAAGAAGAAAACATCTCCTAAAGACAGGCTTGACCTTTTCTTCAAGCTTTTGCTTTGTTTACTGTAGCAGAAACTATAGATAAAAACTTGAAAATGCTGTGCTTTTCAGCCAGTTCCGCCATACACCATAGCTCACACTGCATTTAGAATGTAATAATGTGAAACCAACCCCCACCAAAAACATAGCAGGTTTTAAGGTTTATTTCTGAAATGTTGATATACACCATATTAATTACAGGTATTTTTTAAAAGTTATCATATTAATGAAATGGGGTTAAGTTTTAATATAATGACAAAATTATAGTTATGAAGATATCTGAATGTTGTAATAATTCTCTGTTGTCACTTCGCCATCCAGGTAATGGTGTTTCAGTCTTATTTCTGGCCAAGCTGGGACAGCTAAACATGAAGAGACAGAAAACCATCAGGCTGCTAATCTTACTCGTTCAGTCAAACCAATATCCAGTTCATAGAGTAAGTACTTCTATCCTATGAGCTTTATTTTATTTTGCCTCTTACAGCCAAAAGTACGCTGGTAATAGAATATTTAATGCATACCCTCACAGGAAAGGATCTACACTTCAAATATTAAGATTTTAATAAATCTGGGAACTAAAGGTACAGTATACACAGTGAAGTCAACAAAAAAGTTAGTTAAGATGACTGAAGAGTTATAAGCTGATAAGTATGATGTTTCTCCTTCAAGTGCAACAAGAATTAATTTAGTTCTTTAACATGTAATTTTGATTAACAATTTATTCGTATCTTAGTAGGAAGTAAAACCATAGGTGGTGACAGCTACTGAAGGGCTGCTATTTGCTGACCACCGTGCACAATTTTTATTTTGCATTTGTATTGGAATAAGGCATAGAGACATAATGGTGATTATAATGTTTTTAAACAGAACTAGAAGAATGATTTTTTAGCATAGGTATGGACAACATCAAGCTCCACTAGGTCAGTATTTATAAATAACCAAATTTGGGATGAAGGCTTAAACACCACAGTTAAACAGCAGGTTTTGAGCTGTAAAAGTGTCTAGAATAGCCTGTGAAGACACGCTATTTGTAAAAATGTCAAGAATGGGGTAATTTTTTTTTTCATTAGTATTTACATAAAGGTAATTATTATGAACTTGTTTACCTGCATTACCTTGAACTCACATTGACAATACAGGCCTTCAAAAGTTAATTGAAAATAATGACTATAAACCCCCATTTCAATCAAATGAAAACAGATAACAAGAACATGTAATAATCTTTCCCAAATTAGTTTGTGTGGGTTTTATATACATTTATTTATTTATTTTAAATCCATGGAGAAATGTAAAGGTAAATAGGTCAATGCACAGTTATGGAGGTAATAAATATTACAGAAGTTATCAAAGGTACCTACCTGTTTTATAAACTGTGTAGCATTAAAAAGTTCACTGCAGCCATACAGGATGTGTTTGCCTTGTTTACCCTAAAGAAAGACAAGACAAAAAAAATCAAGTGTTTAACAGAGTAGCAGAAGTGACAAACTAATGGCATACCAAAAATATTCCCAAGTCCCATCTTGATGATGTTGAAGTCTTACACTTTTGGCTGGAAAATGAACAGTTGCTCCACCAGAGGAAAACAACCCTGTATTTAAAGTGGAAAATGAGCGACTAGAGGCAGAAAGAAAGTGGGAAATATGGGGCATTTCACACATTTAAACTCACTAGAATGCCAAGTTCTCTGATGTATCTGTGAATGGCCTGGGGAAGCTAACATCCCTACCTGAGCAATCCTAACCCCTACAATAACTTGGCACTGTGCTAAGAATAGTAATGATGTATTTACCGATTTTGTTGTATTAGAACCTGAAAACTTCAATCTGTAATTGATTTCCATATGATGATGATGCTAAAACCAGCACATTTTTTTGGTAAATGAATTCTGAAACAAAGTGTTGTGTTGATTTCAACTGGATGCATAATAAACTTAGTGTGCAGTTTAACAGTATTGACTTGATAGTAAAGTTACCAAAAGGCTCTGTTAGCATTTTGGAAATGAAAATTAGTAATACACAGTTTCAAACTAAGTTTATTTCCGGTGTTGGGCTAGTAATACCATGGTTCCTCGAAGTTCAAGCATAAGCTTAAGAAACCTGTTTCATTGCTAAATTATTTTGCATTTTCCCATATTTAGGTAAAAATTACTTAATAAAGAGCAAAATGGGAAAATAAGTCTTTACTTCCACATGTTATGAACTGCGCTGCTTCAGCAGAGAGTACCAGAAGCATATTTGAACAGTCCTTAGCTGGCAGTCACACACTAACTGGGGAGATGGTAATCCTGGTTCAAGTCCTCATCTTTATTAATTTTAAGTCGTTTGTTGTAATAAGCTATTCTCCTCTCTGAGCAGGATCTTGAGCTTGCGTCTTCCCACATTTCAAGCCAGCTTTTTCTTAATCTTGATGCCTGAACAGGTCTGGTTTTGATCTAAACTGGTATTTTGACAGATTCTACTTCCAGTAGTATGACTGAATAGTATTTGTTTCTGCCTAGTACCAAGAAAATAATTAATCCATACAAATAAGCAGAGCACTGGAACAGGCTGCTCAGGGGGGTCGTGGAGTCTCCCTCTTTGGAGACATTCAAGACCCGCCTTGATGTGCTCCTGTGTAACCTGCTCTGTGTGGCCCTACCTTGGCAGAGGGGTTGGACTATGGGCTTCAGAGGTCCCTTCGTGCCCTAATGATTCTGTGAAATGGGACTGTTTTGTCTTCCAGACAGCTCTAAAAGACATTCCAGTCTGTTGTATATATTCTTCTAAAAGTGAAATTTTAAAATGTGCATGCTTTTATTTAAAGTTAACTTCTTAGTCCATTCAAACAAAGAGCTCGATCTCCAAGTAACTATTGGAGTCAAGTCAAAAGTGCTCAACACCTAAAAAAAAAACCCAAACCCCAACTCAACACTCTTCAGTCCAGCATTTTTTCACGACCATGAATCTATGCTGGATTTAAATTTCTTGTGATATAACATTTAGCACAGATTGGAACAATTTATCAAGCAGTACCCTTCCAACCACATACAAATGGACATTAAAGTATATGCTAAATTCTCCTGTACAAAACTGTATGCTGTTCTCCCCCCGAGAGTCTCTGTGGCTTTCAATTTTGATGACGCATTTTCAGCATGTTAATCTGAACTTGGCCAATATCTTTACTTTAAGGCATGATCTGTCTTGCTGACATAAATATTTGCTTTTTGATGATGTGCAATAGTCTGTTACAGCACAGAACTGCAAATAATTGGATTTGAGGGTTTCTCTTAATTCTCCTACAAAACCACCCAGAATGTCAAAGCCAAATGAATGTTGCTTCCTGTTTTAGAAAGATTTAAAATACTTTCTCTGTGCTTTCAGAGGCAAACTGGCAAAACAGATAGTGGTTAGAAAAATAAAGCAGTGAATAAAATCGTTGTGGTATCTGTTTGCAAGAAAAGAAAAAAGCTCTGTTCTTGCACGCAGATACTTTCTGATTTTTCCTTTTTATTCTGGAGGAAGACTGATTGAATGTTAGAATAACTAGTAAGCTACATCTGTTGAAACAACAGATGCTGGAAGTGTACCTCACAGAAAACTCAAATGTTACTGGATAAGCCTATAAGAGTCACCTGGGAGAGGCAGACAAGTCTCTGGGGGGTGGGAGAGGTAGAATTAAGGCTTTCGATAATTTTTCTGTTTTTTTCTCAAGAGCAAATGGCTCAGTGGAATCAAGGTGGGGGATTCTTTCCCCCTGGGAGGTCATCTCCCACTGACCAAGTACACACTCTAGTTGGAGAAACATACAGAACTCTTCAGCTGTGACAACAGATGAGGAAGAAACCACTGTCCATGGGTTCCAGAAGAAGAAAAACAACATCCAGCTTCTGGCTCTGTAAGATCTAACATTACAATTCCTGTATTTTTTAGTTCCTTCTGTCCTCTCTGTTTACCAAATAGCCTCCTGTTTGCCCTCTTGTTCCTCAGAAACTTCAGCTTCCTGCCTCTTTGTATGAAGTTCCTCACTGAATGCTATAATTAGCTATCAATAAGAGTGGTAACTGCTAAGCTGAGCCTAGATTATTTCTTTCTTTAACTTAGGTTCTTCTTCATTTCTTTTTCCTACCCAGACCAGCTCTGTTCCAAAACAGCTGCCTGTTATAGGGGGTGAAACAACTTGGTACACGTGTTCTGACTTCAAGTTCTTCAAGATTTACCTGGACACAAAAGTCTCCTGTGCTTGTTTTGTGGAACAAGTGGTTTTCAGTGACTAATGACCCATATTTATTTAATTATACATATATTTTTAATCCTGGAAAGTGCTTGAATTCCACCTCCACGCCCCAAGAACTGTAATGATGTAGCTACTTTTGTCCATCCACTGACTAGGCTGCTAGGCTGGCCAGCTGGAATCAGAGACATTAAGTCTATTATACTGGCATTACAATTATGTTTTTTTTTCCTTTTGCATATAACACCTCTTATGAATTCTGCAGAATCAAATGATGCAGCATATGAAGAATGCTGTTCCATTAACTCATTAGCAAAAACTTTGAAAGGGGGATAAATAATAAATGCTTAGATATTGATGCCATTCTGATCTCTGCTTTGATGGACAGCATCATATTTGGATTATGTTGTCCTCTGAAACAACAGACATTATGTTCAAGTAAGACTGCTGTAAAATAAGATACTGTTATCTGTAGGCTTTGTTTTGAACTGACTTCATACTGCTAAATTGCATATGAAAAAGCACTATCGTATCTCATTTGCAAGATTTAAGAAAACCAGAGAATTCTGTGTAGCTCCTTACTTTCAAGGCTATGATACACTACAGCTGCTTTAACAACAGCAAATGAAAACTAGTAACAGGACTCTCGCACAATATGAACAGGCAAACTGACAGCATCTGATGTATCAGTACAGAAGACAGGTTAATTCAGTTAGCTACATCTGTTACTTCAGTTAGCTACATCAGTTTTCAACCACATTGCGCATATGAAGACAAAATAAAGCTGAATGCGGTTCTCAATTCAAAAGTGCAACATAAGCAAAAATACCGGAAACAGTAACTCTTTGTTGATCTGAATTAATGATCCACATTTTTCTACTGATCTCTTCTATTCTTTTTTCCCAGGCTCTGTATATATTAAGGACGTCAAAGCTAGTTTCATAGACTCAATCTTCTAAATACTAAATGTTACAGAAAACCTGCTAAAACTGGTTTCTATCAGCAAGTTATAAATGACAGAAGTGCACATACCTTTATGTAGTCAATAAGATTTTGGTATTCAATATAGTTGCCTCCTCCGACTACGAACACTATTGCCTAAAAGGCAACACACACATTATCAGAGTTTGCATTCAAATTCTTAAGATTTCAGTAGTAAAATACAGACCAAATCATTATAGATACAATAAAAATAATCCTAATAACACTGCAGTTTTAGGAGTATGCAGAATAGCAAGTTGAGAGCTTTTAGCATATCACTATCTTCTACTAAGAAATATTTGAAACCAATGCAGTTCCAACATGTTACTTTTTTTTGTGCGGAGTTGTCTCCGGTGTCCATAGGAACAGTGGAAATATTTCCATGGATGAGTAAGAATAATTTGGTACACAAATAAAATACTTCCACTATAAAGAAATACATTATTTCCTTATCCCCCCCCCAGTTACTGCTGGTAATAATCTACAATATTACAGGTAAAGGCCATCAGTATCTTCTGGGCTGTGTTTAAAAGGGAAAAATCAATGAACAGAAAAAGGAGTTCTAATAATTGTACCAGTTTTGTTAACATTCACTATCTAAAACTGTTTGATTACAGCATATGAATTTCATAGAGATTTTGTTACTATTGATGTTTTTGCTATGAACATGTTAGCCAATATGTATGACACCACACAGTATTTCTTTTGTTCAGGATAATTAGGAGAAATCTGAGACATTTGTATATTGCCAAGGTAAGATTTTGCTTATGAAATTGGCAGTAAGAACAGATAAGTGAGATGTTTACTATTTGCAAATAATTATGTTGAAAAATACTGAAAGTTACTGGCGTTTATATAAAATGACAACATTTGCTGTTGTTTTGCTTTTTTCCTTTAATTGCAGAGACTCTTTAAAACACTTAAAGCAGTAGTCAACACTGCTGTTTAAGGCTGGACAAAGGATTAAATCTGAAGAGCATTGTAAAGATCTAGTATTTAAATGGGGGGATTTGAACTGCTGAGTACCCAATTATGATATTAATGAATCCCTGTAATTGCCTCCAGAAGAGTTTTCTAGATTTTTTTTTCTTGAGTATTAGTTAATTCTTACATAGTCCTTTGAAGATAAAAACACTTCTTCAGAGTAACAGCTAATTATAATCAATACTAGATAAAATTAGTCCAAGTGGGTTTTGCAAACAGGACCTCTTGTGGGTTTTTTTTGTTTGTTTCTTTGTTTCTTTCTTTTTTTATTTTGATCATCAAAAATTACTGGTACTTGAGAATTTTATTATATTTTACACATGAACATTGAAAAATAATTTTTATGTGGCTTACCTCCTGGAATGGATTTTTGTTTCTTGGAACTGAGCTATAAAAAGAAATACAAACAAACTGCACTTTATATTTTGTTAAGACATTACTATAAATATGCAAAATAAGTATCATGTAAACATATTTCTGAAATACAATATAATATTGGACAAAGATGTAAAATAGAACAATAACTGACCTTCTACATTCATTCTCCAAGTATATTATGAAAAATCATTCATTCTACAGGACTGAACACACGGGTAAATAGGAGTTCTACTGCATCTACTACTTTCTCTTCTGGGAGCAAGGAATGTTTATACTTGACGTAGGCTTTACACACACAGGATATAAAGATACTGTTTTGCTAAGACTGAATTACAGTAATACAGTTCCTACTCTAATTAAAAAATAATGGGTAGAAATACTAGTATTAAAACAGTAGGCTAGAAAAAATAGTAGTTAAACTAGTAACATTCTGCCAAGCCAGCTAACCTATGTTTTTTTTATCATCCACATAAATATTTAAAGGGAGAATTAGACAACTCCCTGTATAGCTATGCAAGAGTTTTGCTGTCATGCTCAAATATGATTAAGGAATATAACTTGAGTTTCTCTACAAACCCCAAACTAGAAATTAGAAGGTTTTCACTATGATGAATGGCACATTTATGAAGTGCTGTAAATTTTACATTGTTTAAAGCAACATAAGAACTACATGGAGTGGGTAAAAATGCATATTTACATGAGAAAAACGCTTCAGCTTTAATAAAACACCTTTGCACAAAATTTCCTAAAAATACTGACACTTTTCTTCTGTGATGCGTTTGAGATCTGCTTATCTTTAAAATTATATAGTCTGTAATAATACTTTCCAATAAATCACATTTGTTTCCTGTTACTAGTTATGCTGTCAGAAATAGACTTTTTGTGTTTCAAGACCAGAGGAAGCAGGGACTGATTTTAATGCAAATAACTACAACCAAGTCTGGACCTGCTTTATCCATATGCATCCTCTAATAAAGCCCTGCTATTAAACAAGCTGATTATTTGTCCCAGCGGTTTGATGAAAATTAAATTTAGAAGGTATGTTAAAGCAAAGTATCTTCTGTTTCTAGGGTACTAGAGATGACATTATCAGCCACAGTTATTGGTCAAAGATATAAAGCAAAATGTATAAATTTATAAACTTCTAGTTTAATCTCTCTTCTCTTTTATTGGCAAAATAAATGATATCCAACTCTCTCTTCATATGCACATGAATGGAAAACATGCACCTGCCTATCCAAGGGCAACTGAAGTCAATTTTTAATGATTTTGTTTTCAAAGTAATTAATAAACTACTATTATACTAAAATAAAATAATATGTTCAAATAAAATTTGTATCTGTTTAAAAAGTAACAGTGCACCAAAATTTTTCTATCTGATGACTTCTTAATTTAACAGTGAAACCCACAAAATTCCGAAGAGCAGTACAACTGTAAAGAATTCTAACATCTATTACTGCTAAATTTTAGCACACATTGCTGTGACTGAACCGATGTACATGTCAGCAGGATGGTCGGTCACTGGAACAATGGAGTTTTTTTTCTCTGGAGTGTCATAACAATTTATCTGGTTGTGCCAAGTTCCTGTTGTGAACTACTTCAACACCACCTGTCTTGACTTAGAATTAGTGATTAAAATTAATTACATGTAGTCAGCAAGGAAAATAAAACCAAGTTTCTTAAATTAGCCTTTTCACAGGGTACAAGGAAAGAAGCAAAACTCATAATAAACTCACCTGTCACTGCCTCGCAGCATCTTGGGGTCAAAATACCGGTAGTCATCTGTCTCCTATCAAAAAGTACATTTTTATCTTAAAAGATTCAAATTTTGGCTTATGAATTTCTGCTTCTACCTATTACGTTGAGCATCATTCAAGCCAACATCATTTCCCATTTAGCAGTCACATCATTAAAAAATTAATTGTGGTGTCCACTAATATTCACAGTGCAGAATAAACAACAGTGAAGGAGATATGAAGCGTGCTATTAAGCTTTTTGTTTCTGGTCCATCTAAAATTGACTGTTACATACCTTCAAAAAAATACATTGGTTTCATAATAAATCCCAACAGAAAGGCAGCATGCAGAAACTAAAATTAAGGTGTTACCAGCTTTAGAGGCACATCACATGGTTATAAATGCTAAAATTTTCCAGGTTACAGAGATCTGCTATTGATTTAATTTTTTAAAACAAAACACTTCTATGGCAATGAACGCTAAATACAAGGCAGACCAAAACCTGCTACTGTTACGTAAGTTACCCATTTCATTTCATGATTTATGACTACTATTAAATCAAAATTAAGCTCTTGAAGAAAAACGAGTTCCACAAGAATTTGAAAAGTCTATCTAAACTATACAAAAAAATTTCTTCTTTACACAAAACACTGAGGCACTTCCAATATTTTTATTGGCAACAAGCAGGATTTTTGCCAATTATTATGGATGAAAAACAAAACTTCTTAGTAACTGCTTCTGACAACTAGTTGGCTTTCTTCTGTTTCTATACTACATTTTCATCCAGGTACTCTGAAGTTCAGTTTGTGGATAAACTGCATACAGGACTACACTTGATTTCATCTGGGTGCTTACATGCATGATCTTGTGTGTTTTAATGATTCTATGGAGCAGAAATAATTCTCCTTGATTAGTAGACAGATTATCTGGGGAATTTATTAGAGCTATATAAAGCATAACTATCTTTAATACTACAAAACAGTTTACATGTGGTATTTATACACAGAAAATAAATCTTTTTGCTATTAAGGACATTTACATAATTACATAAAATAAGTCTCTTATCTTCAAGTTTGGCTTTTAATAAAGTTTACATCTAATTACACACTGAATCTCTGTAAAATACTTTTGTATGCTCCAGTGGTAATGCCAACTGCATTTGTAAAGTCTGCCAGCATTCATGATTTTGGCATCCTTGTACATAAAGGTGGCATAGCAACTCCAAAGCAATAAGAAAGCTGGGAATGGATAAATATTGCTAGACTAAAATTGAGAGGTTTTTGAGGAACCTTTACCTCACTTAGACAAAGAGTTGCAGCTTCCCTGCTTGTCAAAATGAATTCAAATTAATGCCAGAACTAAAATCAGAGTTTTAAAAAACCCCACAGTATTACACACATTTCCTCCTGAATATATTACTGCTCTGTTTTTCCATTGTGGGCTTGTGTAAGTAGACACACTAAAAATGGTAAAGTAATAGAAATGTGATAAGCTAGTTTTGGGGTTTTGTGTCATTGTTTAAATATATCATTCCTGCTGAAATCATTTCCGTGGATGCAGGGAAAGAAACCCTACTAGATTTTATTTGAGAAGTAGTTATAGTGTGCCAATAAAAACAATTGTATAGCAGTTTCCTTACAACTGAATTTGTGACTTCCCCAAACAATTAAAGAATAAAATTCATGCTGTTGAAATGATAAACTTAAAAATTAAGATTTCAAATTAAAATGGTAAAAGACCCATGGAACTATCCTTTACTTTCAGCCTGTATCTGTTTTTCTGCAGAAGCTGACATGACTAGTTTCGATTAAGGAAATCCCCCTTTTCTAGACTTTTTCATTGTAATACATGAAAACTAGTCAGTCATATAATAAGTATACCCTAAGCCTGAAAGATACCATAGTCATTGAAAAGGATGATATTAACCAAAATACAGTTCCATTCTTATATATCACAAATAAGATTTATCTACCTCTTAAAGTCAATACAAATGCATATACTGTATTGATGGAGGCTAAACTCCTTTTATGGCAAATTCCCCAAATATTAAATGTTTTATCATCAAAAACTGTCCTTTCTCAAGAATCAAACCATCTTGTGTAAAATACTTAGAAAAACTTCCACAATTCTATACTAAGTGGTGGTCAGTGGTGGTCAATGTCCTATCCATGGTTTAAAATTTGTGTATACTTGACAATATGATTGTTTCTGTGCTAGGAAGATTCAAGCTTTTAATCAATCTCTAGCGGTAACAAAACAAAGCAACTATGTTATTAGATTTATGAACAGAACATTCCTTTATGAAAATATAGTCCCCAAAGCAATTGCTTAAAAACCTGCTTCAAGCAAGTAGATGTTACTACTAACATGTCCCTTCCCCCCGCCTCCAAGTATACAGATTGCTTTAAGATCATCCACGAATGTTTTTAACTATTTCAAGAAGTGTACCTATAGTTAAACAATCTAGACAAATTAAAACAAAATTACAGGATGGTATTATTGCCCATGAGAACTGTTCTATCTGTTCCTGCTTCTGAAAAACTCAGACAACACAGATGTAGACTCATTTTGTGGTAGCTGTCCTTGTGAGAGAAAAGAAGCAGCAGGGATAACTAACACACAAAGTGACTGACAGACAACCCTACAGAGCATATAATTCTGAATAGGTTTAATATTTCAACTGACAATAATATTTGTGAATGTTTGTGGTTCAAGTTACACATTTAATATACTTTGTTGCATTTTATATTTAGAAAAACTATTTACATTCACTGTAATAATTCTTTGACTTCTCAATAATCTATTCTAATTTTGCTTTGCAACTTTCATCTCCACATACATTTCACACACTGACCACTGTGGTCAGTAAGATTCAATGAACTATAGAGGAGATTTTTTTCTGTGTTGTAAAAAAGAAAAAAAAAAAAAAAAAGTTAAATGTGAAGCTTTTTTCCCCCCTATCTTTGTATTTTGCCTGCAAAGAAATAGTTTTTTATTGTGGGGAATAGAAAAGAACCTCAAACATCAGAAGATGAACAAGGGCCAAAGTAGTGTATTATTTCTACACATTGACTTTTTCCAGATACAATTTCACTTCTGTTGATAGTACGGCAAATCTGAACATACTCCACAATGACTCTCTGGTTTGCTTCTGTTAGCGGAAACTTACTCAAAAAGTTGCTGTCAGTTTTCCTGGAGGTTAGGAGAATCATTCTTGCCTGTTCTCCTATAAATTGAAAAGTACGACTCCCTATTTTGGAACATGAATTTCAATCTCAGACATGGCAGTGAAACATGAAGCCGCTGTCTGACAGACTGGTTCAGTCTCTACTTTTTCAAGTGAGAAGACCATTTTCTCCAAATTATCAAAGTGATCATGGTTGGCTTGTACGTGACAATAGCAGGTGAGCATAAAAAAAAAACCCAAACAACCCATACGACTTGTAAACTTTTCCAAAACAAGTGTTAAATTTGTAGCCTGAGGCAGGTAGTGTTGATTTTGCGTTATTTTTCACCTACTTGTAAGTTATCTGTAATTTCAGCTTTCCGTATTAAGTGTTCTGAGTGACCTCTACTGGTTGATCATATAAAATTAGCCTTGTACATCTTTTCCAAGTCTTGCAAATAAGGACAACATTCTGCCGCCACTGAAAATAGTGTCAATTTCTTGGTTCATTAAAAGAAAGCAAATTTCTGATAAAAATCTAAGATTTATTATCTGTGAAGCACAGTTTAAGAAAAGACAGGATTACTTGCATGTTGGTAATTTTCATATTTATCTTTTTATAGTTAATAACTGAAGGTGAAAGTGGACTAAGAGGAATGTTTTAAATCTACTAACTAGTGTGAGATATTACTTTTGTATCTATCTAATGCTGATGTCACTAAACCAGGAAGACTGAGATGTGACAAACATACGGCTTTCTAAATGACTTTTAACAGGTGACATTTTCAGAACAATTTTTGTGCACAGGATGGTTGTATATAAGAGTTCTGAAGGAACAAAATACATAGAAAGAAAAACCAAACTGCTTTGATTATATGTCCGGTATACAAATACTTATTTTTACCTATAAATTCTTGATAAATTTACCTATAAATGTCTTGATCACATAGCTAACACTTAAGTGTTTCAAAAGTTGGTAACTTATGCAAGTCTGAGTAAGTTTTCACAGAAATAAGGGGAAAAGAGGACTTTTCTGACACAAAACTAACTCTGCCTGCAAACATAAAGCCTGAAATGTTTTCCTCTAAATAGCAAAGCTTTAAAGATGTGGGAAATAGAACTGTCTCTGGCATACCTCTCTGTAACTAGCTTCCTTCTGAAATTACACTCTTACAAAAAATTAAAAAAAACTCTTAAAGAAAATTTCATCCCACAGTTTAACTTTTAGAAATTTAGGAGCAACAGAATCTCAAGATAACACAAGATTAACAGAAGCTCAGAACAGATGAAAACCTCAAAACCATTAGGTCCAATGAGACAGAATAAACTGTCGTTGTTTAAAAATTATTTTTATGCAAAAAATCTTACAAAATAGTTGTGAAAATGGTTCTATTCTTGAGATACAGCATGACTAGATTTAACTTCATTATCATGGGAAAAAAATAGCCATGGCATATTACATGGCAGTCTCAAGATTTCATTTGTTCCACCTCTTTCCATGTGAAGAGTTATACTCACAGGGTTTGACTTCATCTCCATAAGGTTGTCCAATATACGTGTGACTGGTAAATTCTGTAAAACATAGTGTGAAATTAATGGAACACTGAAATACTTACCAAGAATTTTTCACAGGTAAATTATTATTTCTATTTATATTAGTTTACACAGCATTTTAAATACTACTTTAAACTGGTTTCCTCTTATACTTTTGTAAAGGCTGAGCATTTTTATCATCACCTGAACTACCTTTCTGTACAGAAAGTGCAAACATCTGAGAAGCATCCAGCTAGGGGAGGAACAGACAGTGCAAAAGAAGTGTGAAGACAGGAACAGAGTTGTATTTAAGTATTGCTAATATATGAATTCTTAAAAAGTTTTTTGCAGTTTAAAAGAAGGATTGTAAAGCTGAAAATGAGAATTAAGGGCATGATTCTAAAAAAGAACTGATGTCAGAGAAATGAGTAAAAGAAGCAGTTCTGACAACAAATGTTTGGATAAACTGGAAAGGAATAAACTGAGCTGAGATTCAAGATGACTTTTCCTTATTTAAGATGGGAAATGTTAGCTTGGACAAAAGATCTGAAGCATTCAGCAGTCAAACCACTTTAGTTAGAATAAACTGAGGGAGAGTTTACATAGCAACGGGATTGGAAATGTGTCTTGTTGACAGAATATATCAAAAAGAACATTCCAAAGGATGATCTACAAATAATACTGAAAAACACTTTGTAAAAAATCCAATGTAAATCCCCAAATGACTGAATGAGAAATAAGAAGTTAACTTTAACAGAAATACCACAGACCTACATCAGGCTTAAAAATATGACGAAGAACAGCATTTTATTTGGCTACCCCAAAACACCTGGAGAAGGAATTAAAAGCCAGGAAAAAGATATCCTAAAAACATTGTCATTGTAGCTTCTTGCTCACACAGAACCCAAAACAAAGGAAGCTATTTTGTCAAGAATAATGCTAACTTCTTAAAACCACACATGCCAAAAGAAATGACACAGTGTTTAATATAAGAAAAATAGGAGGTCTCATTTAAAGTAGAAATATTATCTATTGTTACAAGTAACGTTTTATGAACTAGTCTAGTTTGAGTATTCACAGATGCTCTTTTTATGATGCTGAAATGAGTCTTAATTGCACATACTGGAATCTAATTTCTTATGAATGGAGGTATTTAAAGAAAATCTGAACATTATTCATTACCTGTCTAAAAACTGGAAGCTACAAAGTGATAGATCTACCCACCAGCAGAGGTTCATGTCTGGTTTTCTCTTTTACTACCCAATTAGTATTACCGATATGACAGAGGCACTAAAAGTTGTTTTCCTAAATGTTCACAATGCTCATGTAATAGGCTTTCTTTGTTTGTTTCAACTTACTTGTTGCTTCAATACCAAGTTCTTCACTCCTTCCATTACAAACTGTGATCCTGTATTCATAACACGTGAAAGCAGACTGAGAAACAAAATAAAGGTTATGTGAAAAATCTTCTTTTTTACATTTTTATTCTTAAGCTTTATGCTGACATCAAATTCCCATTAAAGCTGATGGGACTGAAGGACCAACTAATTAATTTTGTCATGAAATATATTCTTCAAATCGCATGGCAACCCAGCTAATGGGAATATACCTATAAACCAGCAGTTAGATCCTCACCTATCAGTAGAAGTTTTGAGTTCTGATCTTTAATCCATTGAACAGTTTATTTTACAGCCTCAGTAATGCGAGGATTTGAGTGCTCCTTTCAAGTGGGTATCCTAATCAATTAACAGAGATTCTCAGTGCCTCCAACCAACCAACCAGCATATTTTCCAAGCGAGACAGCACTGGAATTCTCTCTAACCATACAGCCCCACAGTTTCTTTATGACAGTGACAAGGGCATTCCTGAAAGTAACATTGGTAATGAAGAACCAAATCCTCTCAAGCATGGAAAGACCTAACTCCCATACCCTGTATGGGATATATGTACCCTCAGCAGAGTCATTATCTTTCATGTCTTGAAATAAATAACTACACCTTTTAACAAACAGACAACCAGTCCAGGACATCTTAATAAAAAAGCAGTGTGTTCTTACACCCCTGACATTCTTCAAGCCCTGGAGAGAAACAGTTTTGAATACACAGGACTGTCTTTATCTTCTGCCACTGACTAAATAAGGCTCAAGATTATGGCTGTCATAGATCCATTTCCTGGAGCCAAATTCTTCTTCTATGAGAGTACATTTAGTGTACAGGTGTAGATATCACTATATTAAATTACTTTGTGGATTTAGTCACAGATACTTTTATTTTCCTGTGTGTAAGTCCTATGCACTGCTAAGGAGAGATGAGTAATTGTCTGTAACTTAAAACTTTTTGCAAATAGGGAAATGTTTTATTCTGGGCCTTGTATAGCAGTACTTACACTTTCAGTCCTACTAAAGTAAGCTAAAAGAACCTAAAGGCTTACAGAAAATGAATCAAAAGCATACCCCAAAGGTTTAGGTGTAGTGTTTCCATAACTGGTTGGAGCTGAAGCCATCTTAGTGAAAGCCCTGTGAAAGCAAGGACAGAAATCAAATGCTTATCTTATACCACATACTGCTGTAGAATGCTCCACTCTGGTCACCCAAAAGTGAAAAAACTTCTACTTCTTAAACTCTTTCAGGAAGTAACTATTTATTACATGCATCTCTCTTGTCTAGAAATGCAACAGTTAAGGAACTGAAAGGAATTTGATTTTGTACTTAAAAGACAAAACCTTTATTTTGATATCACGTAAAACTAGAGTAACTAATGGGCAGCATGGCCCTTTGGTATGAACCAATAAAGTCTGGAGTCTGAACTAGCACAGCTTTTAACTTATTTCAGTAAGTTTTTTCTGTCTTGGATCCCTAAGTACACTACTATCTGTCATTTTCAAGACGGTTCTGGCATTACTGGAGTTTAGTTTTAAAATAAGATTTGCATGTATTACCATAACAATGACAGCAAGAATTCATGCCAAAATTAACAGAATCATAGAATAGTTAGGGTTGGAAAGGACACTAAGATCATCTAATTCCAATCCCCCTGACACAGGCAGGGACACCCTGCACTAAGCCATGTCACCCAAGTTAATATTTAAGGATAATTTAAGATGTATGAGAAGTAACACATAATTCTTTGGGAACAATGGTGAGTTCTGTGAAATATACCCAGTTATAGCCTCACGTAGGAGAAAAAAGAAATTACTTACTTCCATTGCTTTATGTAGCTCAAAGGAGCAAGATTACAACCTGCATCCGTCAATGCTTTTTTATACTGCTCCAAATCAATCTGAAAGTATGAAGCAGAGAATTATAAGAGGCTGAAACTACTCTAAGCTCTCTTTATGTGGAAAGGCAAGATATCCTTACCTAAATATTAAATAAGCAGCATAAAGTTATAGCATTAACCAAAGCTGAACAGTAAGTACGAGTCTTACTCCCATCTCCTACCAAGTAAGAAAATAAAGCTTAAAATGCAATTTGCTATCAGCACCTCTCATTAAACTCAACAGTATTTGTAGAATTAAATCCTGTGCACTTTCAGATATGGGAAACTTTATATCTACTACATAGTACCTCTACTGTATAATAAAAATCTTTCTTAAAATTAATCATCATAAGTTCAAAAGAAATATTAAGAAATTGTTTCCTGAATTACTCAGATACTGGCACAAGAAGCATTTCTCATTCATCTGCTAGTCAACTGACCCCATTATTCTTGAATATACAAGGGTAGAGTGAAATGAGTCATATTAACATTTTGTTTTATCTACTTCTATTGAGCAGTGGAGCAGAATAATAGGAAACATGCCAAGATGTGCCTTGCAGTATCTCTGAACTAAACATTTAAAAAGATAATCTTCCTTCCTACTAATCATTCATATCCTTTGAAACGGTGGCTAAAGCTTTGTGAGCAGATTCCCTGATAATACTGCAAGACTTACTTGAAGTTTTAGTATTTCCTGGGTATTTCATACTTTGCTTCAAGAGAAGAAATACCTACTTAGTGCTGAAATGATATCGAAAAAATTCTGCGTGGTAGAATTTGGTGCTGGAAGCTGTAAAGAACACACGTACCTCTGAAGGTGCCTGAGCTGAGCTTATGTAATAGATCAAAAATAATCGCATTTTGTCTTCTGGAGTTCCCGCTGCAATGAAGAAAAAATAAATGTAAAAAACCTACAGGTGTAACTAAGCTGCTGTGTCAAATACTCTTCAGTAATTATATATATGCACAGTCAGACTTCCAGTTATGACAGTAATTGTTATCTATAAACATGCCTTTGTTCAGTGTTATAAAATGGGAGAAAGACATTTAGCAATTTTATTGTAAGATGGGTTAGACTGGCTCACTGTTCCTGAAAGTTTACTCAAACTTCTCCATTTGCTTGTGGCAAATATTATTCTTCAAATAACATACTAAGTTATATAGTGGGCATTATGCCTTATTTTATGCAGGGCCTGCAAGCATTAGCAGGGAGTAGATCCATGAAAGGGAAGACTAAAGAAAGATCAGAGAAGTAAAAGCCGCAGCACATTATTTTTTAACTCTACAATTTGTTTATGCAGCTCTGTGGTTGACTGTACTGAAACACGTGAGGGCTGCAAAAGCACTTATGTGAACTTTTGGTCAGGAAAAAATGTCTGACCATCCAGCCTGCCTTTAGGAGGGTTTTCACTGCCTCAATTTGCTTTTGCACACTACTCCTTAGAGAAGAACACTGCTACAAATTCTTGGGAAGCATTATCAACGGCAATTAAACTTCTTTTCTGCCAGATCAAAATGCTGATGTGACCATCCCTGTATTACTTAACTGTAACCTACAGCAGATTTTGAACACCATCTGCTTTTTTCTAGGCAAGAATCACTATTAGTAAAGAATCACTATTAGTGACTTCACATGAAGTACAACTTCTCAAAACAACATTTCAAATTTGTAATTCAATTCTTCATTAAAAAAGCTTGATACCTCTAAATATAATGTTTTCTAAAAATTAACTTGCTTGTACTTGTGGGCAAGAAAAAAGATTTTTTTTTTCCCTTTTTTTTCCCCACTTTTGTTTGTTTTGTCCCTGTTGTCCTCATGTCCGTCCCCCCCACCTCCAATGCGGATCATGTCAGCAGGGGTTCATCTAATCTAATCTGCAACTTTTGTTTCTATGTGAGCATATATTTAGTTTGGCAGAAGTTAATAGTAAGTGCTGTCAAAATGAACATTTTATGACTTGGTACATTTTTTTCCTTGGAAGTAATTTTTATTAACATTTACCAAATACCAGTAAGCCAGAAGATCAAGAACTGAAGAAACTTTGTATTATCTAAACCAAAAACCAGGTTTCAAGGTAGACATCCATCTCGAGTTCACATGGGTAAACTTAAACATTCTAAATATACAGTGTAACTGAGCCTGGTTTCTGTAACTGACTTGGAAACCTGGTTTCCAGCTTGCCAGTTTATTGCTTGTTTCAGTACTTTGCTGATCACTAAGTTTCAGTTTCCACTGGAATACCCTGGACCTATTTACCCAATCTACAAAACCGTAAGATTTGTGCTCCCAGATGAGTATAAGTGATATTTTGTCTTACTAAAAGATCACAAATTAAAAAACAAAACAAAATAAAAAAATCTGTGATTGTATTGTGTACACTTTACTAAAACTAAGGAAAACCACTTTGTTTGGGAAAAGTACTTTACTCTTGACATACCGATGATGCAAATTATATCTGTGATAAGACCCAGGTCAGTTGCCTGTAAAATGTTCACTGTTTCTTTTCTAGGCTATGGTCTGTGACAGCATAGAGAGGGGGGAATGCTGAATGTTTCAAAGAAAACTCAACCTGGTAAATGTAGAACAGAACAAGCTTATTTTCCACTCAAAAACCAGCAGGCAGCCTTTAGGGCTACTAGAGCAAAGTAAAACCACTGCCTCCCATTTTATCACTACTCCAGGATATAATAATATCCACTGAACTGGGAAGCAGCTAATAGCCTTAAGCAGTAGATTAGTATGACATAGTAAGAAATGGGACGCTGAAGCCTGAAGCTCTTAAGTGGTCAAGTCTAAGTGCTTTTGAGAAGACTTCTACAGATATCATTGTCCACAAGACAAGTATTCCCACAGATAATGCAAACAAGTAGTTCGCCACTGAAAGCATTGGAAGACTTGGCCCATTACTTCTTCAAAATGTTTTCAGCTGGTATTTCTCAGTGATTCACACAACAGGAAACTGGCCAGTTTTACAAGATTGCATGTCCAGAAATAACCACTGTGATTTAACCTAAATCCTTGTCATATAAACTTACCTTACACCTAGACAATGCTTATGAAACGCTAATGTGAGACTCCAAACACTTGAATACTTAGCTTATGAAGGAAAACTTTAGTTTGGAAATCTAATCTTTCTCTTATGTAAACCCCAGTAACTTTGCTAATAAGAATGTCGATGTGATACATGAGGCTTGGAAAACAATTTGCTTTACATTCTGATCTAAAAACACACAGAAAATGCGGATTCAGGTAAGAAATAACTGATCCAGTAGTAATTTCTGTTTTCATATCTTAAGTTCATGCAATTATAAAGGCTGAAATGGAAAACAGTAAATGAATGGTTGATTCTGAACATGCAAAGGGACTAGTCTGTACTGATGCTTAATAAAGTACATATTAGTTTCATATTAACAATGAATGTCTGTATTCAATTACAGACTGATGCCTGGCATTAGATTTCCTGACAGTCTGTTAGTTTCTAGACTTGATCCAATATAAGATCTGTAAAATTTTAGCTTAGGCTTCTGCTAACCATGTACTACTACTACTACTGCCTTTCGATTCTGTAGCACAGACACTAGTCAAACATTTTTTTTAAGTCATATTTTTTGTATAAATATGAATCATTGTACAAACTCCAAGCAGACACTATGTCCAGTATGTAGCTACAAGACTACAAACATAAGCAGGCAGTAAAGAAACATCTTCTTAAAGGAGCATACTGGAAAAAGAGCAGGAACTCTGGGTCTCTCGATGCTTAATGTTTGCCAATACACTTGCCAATATGCAGACAGGCCAGTGGTCATAACTTAAGTTTTACAATCTTGCTCTGCAGGTTATTTTGTTCCTTGTTCCAGCCAATTCGTATCGGATCACACTGAAATCCATCAGAGGGTTGTGAGAGGTTGAGATGATAGTTGATGCTATGATACTGTGAAAGGGTGAAAACCCATTCTGGTCTCAGCCTTTTACAGAGAGACCCCTAGTGACTCCTGCTAACAGAGAACCTGAGTATCACCCAGTGTGCAAAGCCTTGTTATGTATAAGCTTTATATGGAACAGAAGCTTGGATGCATCTCTCTTAAACAGTGAAAACAGACAAGACACAGCTGAGTCAACACATGCAAAACTTGCATCTCTCAGTAAACTGGTCAATTTATGTCTTGCTTCCCTTCTCTGCACCTTATCCTATCCATTGTTTTGCTCACACAAACAAGCACTACCTACATTACAACCCCTTGATCTAACCAATTCTACGAAATGCCCTTTTTTCATTCTGTTTATGAGGTATGTATGCATTGCAAAAAGTGCAGTAGGATTTTAAAGAATCAGTATTGTTTGGACCACACAATAACATGCTATACTAATATATACCGGAGAAGCACGAAAGTAAAAAATATTTTGGCCTTCAGAAATAAGGAGTTAAGAAGGGATTTTAGTGGAGCTGCAAAAGTGGCCAATATTTTGGTTATTACTAAGTCGTAATACTAAACTCTCCAGACTGTTATTATTATCAGTAAAAGCTGTTTTCTTTACAAGTCTTGCACAGGTTGCACATAAGCTCTTTATCAATCCTGAAGTCCCAGAAGATACAGATTTATGGTGCATCTTAACAAATTTTATACCAAGTTTAGATTTAAAGTACTCACCATCTGGGTCAGAAATCATGTCCAGAAGAGATTTATCCAGAGTGGATTTGCTCATTATCTTTTCCTCATATTCAAAATACACATCCAGCTTTCGACTCTGTTTAAGAATAAGTGTTAGGGTTAACAGCTTAACGCTGTGAAAGAATATTTATTTCCTCTTTAAAAAGTTTTAGTTATTAAGCTGTTTTTAAAAATCACTTTTTAAATAAATTATCAGTAAAAGTGCATTATAATATGCTTTTATTAACTCTCAGAAAATTGATGCTTATGTAATTTTCATATTAAAAGTGAAAATGGAAGTTAAGCAAGGTAATTCTGACATGCAACGTTTAAACTGGAAGAGGAGCTTTGTTTTCAACTATGGTTTTGCCGTGGCTGAAAACTACATGCCATCATACATAGTGTTATGCTGTAAAATGAAAAAATAATGGTCAAATGAATATTATGTCACATATTGTGCTGAACCTTAAGTCTTTCAGTCAACAAAGCAATTACTCAATGCAGATAAATGTAGGAAATTCCTAATTACATTAAGTCATCATCCCAGAGAACAGTTTGCAGCTTGTGCTGGTACCAAAGTAACTACTTCAGATCAAATTAGATTATTTTGCTAACACTGGAAAAGAAGTTTCTCATTATACAATGACACATATAGATCAAGTTGAGAAAACCCTATTTTAGGGAGGATGGCACAGGGATTGCACAAAATTAATGAGGCAAAAGCTTTACGGAAGACATCACATGGCCATGCAACTAATGACTGCATTGCAATTTATCTGCACGAACAGCCCAGCTTGGCACTTCTCAACCATTGTATCATGCAGTTACAATCTAAAGATAGAAAAATGCATTCCAAAACTTAATCCATTACATCACACATCATTATGAGCATTTGAGCATCAAAACGTAGAATCACAAGAAATGTTACAACTACTCATCTTACAAAACCATTATATCCAGTAATTAACTAAATCCTGGTGTTTGGACACTTTCAGCTTTGTGCTGGCTCAAAGAGACCAGCAGAGTGGATCTCCATCTAGTTGCCTTGTTAGTATTTCAGCTCCACATAATGCTCTTTGGGAAATTGAAATGATATTGCCAGAGTGAGGCAAGAGTCACTGGTGCTTTTCTTGGGTTAAGAGATTAAAGAAATTTTGTCTTATAATACTGAGGCATGCAAAACTGCTATGGTGGCACCTAACCCACTGCAGTGGTTGCTGTAATGTCAGCACCACCTAGAAGTCTGTTTTTCACACGGTTTTGAATTCTACTAAAACTATTCCGGAGATCACAAATAAAGAAATGGAATTTTAAAAAACAGTATTTCACCACCCCCCAAAAAAGGGAAAAATCAAAGAAGACAAGACAGAAAGGTATTTCTCTAGCCTAAGAATTTCAGGGTATTTCACCTTCTGCATACTGTAAGTTCATAAAAAAAAAGAGCTGGAGATGAGAATACAAAACAAAAGAAGAGGTAAGTCACAAAAATATTTTAATATTGACAGCCTCTGGCAATCAGCTTATGGTGCAGATAGCTATGTAACGCTCCTCTATTTCTCATTCACCACTTACTGAACTAATTAAGAAAAGCAGTTACTTGCAGAAGAGCAACTTAATTTAAGGCTTTTGTGGAAGCTTGTAATTGCAACTTATAAAATTAATTACCATGAAGAGTGCTCAAAAAATGACCACTCACCAAAAAAAGGAGCTAGAGCTTCTTTCAAGCTGTATTTTCCTTGAGCTCATGTTAGAGGAGTAGTAACACTCAAATTCTGGTAGTTATGCTACTGTAAAACCTTGGATTACTCCTGTATTTACCAAAGTTAAAGTGATTATCAGAGGCTATGTTACACTAATTTAACATTTTACTAGATCTGAACTACCAGCCTTTTTACAAGTCCCTACGTCAGATGTACTTTGGCATCTGGCACATCAGACATGTTCTGTGACTTCAATTCTACAGCATCTTGGAGACTTGGAGATCTGCATTATAGTTTCCTTAACTCTCTCTAGAGAGATAAAATAATTGCAAAAAAACTACTACAGTTTTTCTAGCCTTTCCATTACATTCACTTGCTTTTTGTATTTTAACTACATTTGTATCTCCTTACATGGAGATAAATTCCATGTTTTTAAGTTTGAAGTATTTTTCCCAGACAAAAGGCATCCAACAACCAAAGGATTGTCTTGAATTGTGGAAACTCAATCCTATTAAAATAAATATATTATTGTTGAATTTGGCAATGCCCATATTATCTTAGCTGGTGATTTGTGTAAGACAAATTTATTCAGAAGGCATGTAAAAACATAGAACACAAAAATATTCATTAATTCACTATATTTATTTACAGATCAACTTTGAAATAAAACTATGTAATTCAAACATGAAATACTTTTAATTATAAGAACAGATTTACAATTGTTAACTTACTTGGAGCAGAAACTAGGTAAAATTCTTCTCAACCACGTGCAACTTTATGACTGTTTGACCATGACTGCTGAACAAAACGGACTAACTGCAGCAAAGAAAACTCACTGGTTGCACGTATTTGCTATACTTTGAGCCTAAACTGAAACATTAATGGTACATGTACACTTACTCTCTTAAAAAATACTGGACAATTACTTTGAAAATGTGAACTCAGTACTCTTTGGAGGGGACCAAACTGAAAATCCTAAAACTTCAGGTCCTTTATTTCTATCCACAACAGGCACACCAGAGGTAAGCAGCAATATAAAAATCTCAAGACTCTCTTTTCAATGCGACAAAAGCACGAATGAAAGAGATGGATCAATATGGTGAGTCCATTCAGCTGCTTCTTCATGAGATAACCAACAAAGGTTACTAAAAAAGATGCTAAGTAATTTTTCTTATACTAGCTTCCTAGGATTTAGGTGGCCATCTAATCAAATTTCAGACAGATAACTGAAGAGCCTTAAACGCTTCTAGTTACCTTTTGACAGATTTCCCAGATATGCCACATCAATGAGGCAGTTACTTCCTGAAGAGCCAACTTGTCTAAGAAGTGCTGATAAGAAGCAGATGTCCCATTTAATTTAAGTAAGTGCAATGGCAAACTCGAAGACATGCCAAGAGGAAAAGCTCGGGAATAGGAGCTAAACAATCTTGTAGATTTAATTATAAAAAAGACAGCAAAGAAGAGGTTCTCATGGATGCCAAACTGGCAAGCAAGGTGAAGAAAAACAGTAATAAAGCCCAGTAATAAAACCAAGATGCATTCACATTTACAGATATTCCCTTTCTGTGTCCTGCTTTTAATTTCCTACCATGACACCTTGCTCCACACCAACTTCACTCAGGAGACCTTTCTATCTGCCAATTTAGAGACAGGACCTGTACTGCAGCTAAAGTGCTACATTGTAGCTTGCTTTGTCTTTTTTAGTTTGGGTTTTGTCTGTTTGGCCTTTTTTTTTTTTTAATATATTTGACAAAGCTTTCCACTAAGCATCTTTAGAAACAGGCTATTCATAAGCCAAACTTTATTTTCGGGAAAATTACTGAAGCACACGGGAATCTCTACCTGTCACTGTAGTCCAAAATGAATACAAAAATCCTTCTTTTTTAAGCAGAAAATTGGAATCAGGACCCACTGAAATCTCTTGGAGGGTCATTTTGTAAGGACTTCCAGGAGGCTCTCCTATCCTCTTTACAGTACCAAATTCTTCCTTTTGGAGAGAGAGAGAGAACATGCAGAAGAAGAGAAAATAAATTTTCTAAGAAATTACTGGAATTTCTCAAAAAATACTAACAGAAAACAACCAGAACTAACAGCCCCCAGAATAAGTGAGGCTGGTCAGGTAATTACAGTGTGCTTCTAGCAAGAGGAAGAGAAACCCTGGGAGAAGACTGAAAGTGGCAGCTATAGACAGTTCCCTTCAACTGAACTGCACAGAGTAATGCCAGAAGGGTCCTGTAACAGAACTCAGAAAAAACTGTTGTTTACTGTAAAGTTACTCAATTATCAGTTCTGAAATACAGAAAACCAGCCTGGACCACTGTAACATACATATTTCATGAACACATACTGTTTCTGTTTACATGGTAAGACAAAAATGTAATCTCAAATTTAAAACAGAGTAGTTACAATAGTAGAATTCATTTACAAAATATGAACTTGATAATTTGAAAGTCTACTGGCAATTACAGTAATGGAGTCAAAGCATCAGGCCTTGAGATCAAGGAAATTCAGATATACACGATAAGAAAATTACGTAAGAATTAACAAAACCAAACCCTAAACCAAACAAATGTAAGTTATAGGCTACGATTTAACATATTTCAGTAACCCTTGTATGCATACTAGAATGACATGCAAAGATAAGCATTACTGAAACTCCAGAGCAGCTAGAAAGATGCCCGTATTTCTAGTGCTCAATCTGTTATCTGTTGGATACAGTCCTTCAGTCCTCAGCTTCTTCAGAGAAAACACAATCAATGCAAAACAAGGATGCATCTGTTCTAAGCACTGACAATAAATACTTGATGGTTCACTTTGTAAAAAAAATGATGCATTCTTTCCACTATTTCACTAAACAGTAAGATATGCCAGAAAACTGCCAGGACTCTTAAGTATGTGATTAAGTTCTGTTTTCCTCTTGCTGCGTCTTAGAAAATGATCCAACAGAATGTGGAAAGCAGCTGTAAACTGAACACGAAAATATGACCACAAGAAAAAATAAATTCCCCTAACATACCTAAAGCAGGTCTTGCAGTATTCTTTGCACTGATTCATATATATGTAGGGAAGAAAAATGCTCAAATACTTGATGTAGTAAAAAACCACAATGGACAATGCGAACAGCCTATTTTAAAGTATGAATGTGCTTCCAGATTATTTTAAAAGTGAAAACATAGTAACTTGAAAAAGAGCATGGTGCCTCACTAGCTCCTCATAAACTGGGCACTTGCCAAAAGAATTCTCTCTTATCCTAACCTGATTTAATTATTGAACTGTATATAAATCCTACTAACCACAGCCTCAAGGTGACATCAGAATTTCTGTAAAAAGTACTGGCTAGATACTGCACTTTTTGAGAGTACTTTTGAGGAATCCATGAGGTAGCATATCATCCTGCATGTTAAAATTCCACAGCTTGACATATAAAGATACTTTTTGTAACATTGGAGAGTGAAAAGAGGGGAGAAAACAGACAAGACAAAGTAGTTGGAATAAAATTTACTTATCATCACTATATTGAATAAACTGCATGCCTATTTGTCTCGCAATCTTCTTTGACAGCTGTACAATAAGAAGGTAAAAAGCCTGAGCACTTTACAATACCAGAATTAAAAATCATGTATGCAGAAATGGATCACCACTCTGGAAACTCTCTAGAGGCTTCCTGTCAGAGGAGAAAGCCTAAGGGCTAGTACAGAGCTACAGCAGAGGCAAGTAGGGTAATTCCTTCAACTTCCAGGTAACAGAAAAGTGTGTCACTGTCACCTAATAGAGAATGACCAAGTGCATCTGGCTCCAGTCCATTGCTAAGAGGACACTGAGGATTAAAACTGCTATTACTGCCATTTCACATCTTACTCTGACACCTGGCTTCTACACAAAAAATAATATATAAAATACTACTGGTGTAGGCCTATCATTAGTGTCTCAGTATCTTCCTTAGAAAAGTGAATTTACAGACAAGGCATCAAATATCAATCTTGTCAACTTCTATTTTTTTTTAATGGTACTAAGGTACTGCTTTTAAATTGTCAGATATGAAAACTGACATGCTTAATACTGCAAAAGCACATTAACTATGCCCTACAGTATTGAGCCTAACATAGAAACACATCTCTTTCCCAATTTTATAAATATGTAAAATTAATTTATTAAAATTCAGAATGAATCCTTTGCTCACTTACAGTAGTTAGCTTAAAAAAAATCAGTAGCAGTAATAACTGAGGACAGATCTTAGGCACTTTACAAATGGTAAAGTTAGCTTTGAAACATATCACCTTCCATGAGTTATAAAAAGCCTGGAGTAAAATTTTCTAACTTGATTTTCAATGAGTCCTGGCACTTTTATTGTTTTCAGAAACAGAATTCCAGTGTTTCTGAAAGTCTCATCTGTAATTTCTGTTCTCATACTGTTTGAAAACAGATCCATCTTCCAAGTTATCCTAGTAGAAACCATGGTCTTTACTTGATACTGAAACCGTCTGCAAGTTCTCTGATACAAGAGCAGCAGACTTAAATAGAAAAGAGGACAAGCATCCTTCTGAAGTGCTTAAATTATGCACAAGACATCTAACAGACCCTGCTGCAAAGACCAGTTTAGTAACTAGCATCATTATTGCCACACCTCTGGGTATCATTTTCATTGGTGAACAGGAAACAGTACCCTTCTGATAAACACATACAGAACAGAAAATTGCTTAGACTGAAGTTGTAACTTGCCATGACACATCTCTAAAGTAAACAAAACACTTCCATCAAACTTATTTTAGAAAGACCTCAACTCACAATAAAGTTGTGGCCATCATAAAAAATAAGATTATACTAGTAAATTCTGGTAATAAAAAAATTCATATGTTTACTTCACTTTCCATGTCGAGGCATTCAAAATGCATTCCCTCTCAGCCTTTAACACTATGTAATGTTATACAGTGATTTCTGCAAGAAGTAGCACAATTGAGAAGGCTCACTTTCTTATCTTAGTTCACCTGCTCAAATATGTTTCTCCAGGTAAGGAGCACTACTGACAGAAAACTGAAGTTGGAGAGCAATCATACCTTTATATGCTCCAAAACGGCTGTTGCAACATTTGTATGAAGATCAATGAGCCTCTTCTTTTCCAGAAGTTCTGGAAGAGAGCTGAAGAGATTAAATACAAACTAACCTGCTGAGTTGCACAGTTAGTTGAATTGTGTATTGTATAGTCGGTACAAAAAACTTTATAGCTGCATAGAACAGTTTGGGTTGCAAGGGACCTTTAAAGATTATTAAAATCTAAAATTACAGAATACAGTAGGATTGGAACTAAAAACATTGCAAAGTATAGATATACTAGTTCTCATAACAGAAGGACATTATCCACATGTAATGTAGAAAACCAGGTTTTTACCTTGACTAGCAATTTAATATACCTTGACTAATAATTTAATACTCCTATTGAAAGCTTGTGATCAACAACAGATATATGCCCTGCTTACCTAAATAAATAATCTACATAGAATTATGGTTATAAGCAACATTTAGTTCACATCTGACACACCTGCCAAATAGCAGTTATACACTTTTCTGAAGGGGGCCAAGATTTTCCCTAATAATGCCAGATTACAGAAAACAGTCAGACAGAGGATAACTGAACTGGGAAACATCCTGATGAAGTTTTAGTCATACAAAGAAAGCTTTTCATGCTTGCCACTTTCATACCCTGCTGCCTTAACCTGAAAACCAGCATCCTGAGAAGTATAAAACTTTAAAACTATAGTGGGAGCTTACAAATACCTGCTCGCTTTTTTGAAACTGATCCATCACACATCCTCTGGAATTCCAATCAAATTCTAATTAGGGCATAGCATAGAAAGCAACTTTTGAAACTCACAAAGATAAAACTAATGCAGACACATGATGGATTTCACAGGACACTAGGCATATCACCCTATCTATCCTCAGAATAAGAATCATTCCTTCTTCCTTCTGATTACTGTCTTCATGAAACGCAGCAAGTTGAACATCTCCCTTCTCCAAGGCATCAGTGGAACAAAAACCAGATTTACAGTGAGGAATGAGTCTAAATCTCAGACTTTCAGTGTCATTCATGGTGGCTAGGTCTCCAAAGGAAGGAAGTAAACTTCTCATGCAGAGTTCTTAATGACTATAATCTTGCCAATAGATGTTACAGTAACTACATTAGTCAAAATGTAATTGATTACACACTGTACATAGCAAGCAGATGCTTCAGGAAGTGGGTTTCACTAACAATTTATTTAAGGAAGGAATGCAGAGGTAGGTAGTTGGGTTTTTCTGGTGGAAAAGTGTAAGCAGATCTATGATGCACTTAAGAGTATTCAGCTTTGCTGAGGAAACACTCCAAATCCATGTGTAGAGGGCTCACACACATAGGCTGTGGAACTTACATGTGCAAGTACTTGTCAAGGACATTGCATTAATCTTTACCAGGATTATAAAGCACTTAAACTCTGTTACTAAGCTGAATAGCCTACTTTTAAAGTTATTTATTTTGAAGGATATCAAAAGTGAAATGACAGAAAGAATTAGAAATGGTTCCAAATTAATCAGACAATAAGGCATTATTGATTACTTACCTGACAGCTGAAGTTAGCTTAGCTGTATTATCAGAAAGCATACTTATTGCTCCTTCATCCTCCCCTTCTATACCCTGGATTTGGGGAAGGGTTTGGAAAGAGGAGTAAAAATAGTCAAAATAAATACAAAGATCTCACACGCAAATACAGTCTGTACATTTAGAACTTGTTTTCCTATAATGGTATTAATGTCTGGATTGTGTTTTTTAAAGTTCTTATGGAAGTTATAGAAATGTAAAACAAATACATGCAAGAAATTGAACCTTCTCATGAAATCTGGTACTTCTAGTCCTACTTGTAAGATTGTATTAAGCCTAAAATTCAGCATGTGGTGATAATTTTGGGGAAAAGAGGATGACAGGGTAGGCTAAGTATTTCTGCAAGTCCTATTATGATTTACATAAAGCGCATATAGGCAATAAAACTTACCATGATACTTTTAAGCCTTTTGACTTCATCTTCTTGGGCTCTGTAGGATTCCAGTTCTTGCTGAACTGACTCAGCTACCTCTGGAAAAGGACTAATGCAATACTCTGCATTAGGCTCAGTTAAATCAACAAACTGAAACACCAGAACCAGATAGGCTGCATGATCAAGATGATAAATATCAATATGCAAATCATGCAGCAGAGTCAAATCAGTGAAAATAACATCTTACTGTAGGTTTACCTAAACTTTCTAAGATATATTCACTGCTTTCAATACTTTTATGGAATTTTGATAAGAAGGATTTTGTGCTCTGTAACAAAAAGCTAATATACAATTAATATGTATGATGATCATTCATTATGTGGTGGGTTGACCCTGATTGGACATCAGGTGCCCACCAAGCCGCTCTATCGCTCTCCCCAGCAGTATGGGTGGGGAGAAAATAAGATGGAAAAACTCCCCAAAACTCATGGGTGAAGATGAAGGCAGTTTAATAGATGAAAAAGGGACAGAAAAACAAAAGACTTCCTTCTCTACTTCCCATTTGTAGGTGATGTCTGGCCACTTCCCTGGAAGCAGCCACTCTGGAAGACAAACGTCATAAAAAAAAAAAAAAAAAAAAGAATGTCCTCTCTCCTCTTTTCTTTTAGCTTTTAATGCTGAGCAGATGTCATATAGTATGGAATATCCCTTTGGTCAGTCTGTGTCAGCTGTCTTGGCTACGTCCTTTTCAAAGATCTTGCCCCACTTGGTGAGGGGAGAATGTTAGAGAGACAGCCTTGACGATGTGCCAGCACTGCTCAGTGGTAGCCAAAACACTGGTGTGCTATCAACACCTTTCTAGGTACCTATACAAAGCACAGCACTATGAGGCTGCTAAGAGGAAAACTAACTGTCTGAGCCATACCCAATAAATCTTAAAAAATAAAAACTCAAAACATTTTCAAAGAAGCTTAAAAATAGAACTACCATAATATGAAGAATACTTAGAATTTATATTAACTATGTTAATATAAATTTTGTACCTATACAGCTTACCTGCCCTTATGCTTTTGCCAGAATTTATCAGACATAGTTAAATCATAGGACTTCTTATTTTTTTTCTTAGGTCTAGCACCTGCTGGAGAACTTTCTGTTCCTGTTGATTCTTCCAAGTTAACTCTATTCAAATGGAAACCCTAAAAAAACCAAAAACAAAAAAAAAGAGGAATCTCATGTAAATATTTGATGGTTTTTAATTATTTAATCAGTCTTTTATAGTCAACCAATTATCTTCTAGAATATTTTCTAAAAAATATCAACACAGCTATTAGAATTTCATAAGATGGTAGCACACAGTTTACTAACTAGATAGTAACAACAGCAATGTAAGAACTCCAAAATTACACTCATTGAAAAAACATCAAAAAAGCAACAAATATTAAGCAAAGACATCTGATTGTCTCACACACAACCAGTCTGCATACTCTGAACACTGCTCTCTGTACAGGAAAACATTTATTTAGCAATAAGTGAGCCCTAACAACTGGCCAAAATTTTAAACTATAGAAGTTCCTGGTTGCAGACATAGAATGTTCTGAGGGCTGAATTTCACTTACACAACTACAGCAAATGTATCAAAACTGCAAAGAAGCTCATGGCATCAGCAGCAGGAACATCCAGTACCAGGACTATATAGTTACACCTCCACAATTCTTTTCCAATTATTTTAAACACTAGTGAAATAGTGAATGCATGATAATGAAACAGTTTGCAACAAAGTTGCCATTTCGCTACATAGCTTTTCTTCCACGATGCATGAATTTAGAAACTACATCTTTTTTGGAAGATGACACAGTTATGCTCACACAATATGTTACCACATCGCTCCCTGCATGTCTTCTGGTTCTGTACCCCATCACGTTTGCAAGGATAGTTCTGTGTTTTCCTGCAGCATACACATTCCCTCTGCTGACTTCTTTCTAACCCTTTTCAAGAACATTAAAATTTGAAGGTGATCTATGCTTGGCAAATGACTATAAAGAGAGTCAAACAACCACACAGAACCTGCCATGCCTCTTTTAGAATAGATGTATTTTTTTCAGAAATAAAACTCCACCATTACATTGTCATTACAGTGAACAGAACTAGATGACTGTAAGTTAAACTGTCAACAGTTTAAAGTGGTTTTAGCTATCCCTTGGCAGAGTTCACACTTCAAATGAAATACTATAAATGAACCACACCAGAATAGGAACCAAATTAAGTAGCTACTCAAACAAAGTATATGCAGTGAATGAGTACAAACCTCATCTTACAAGACATGTTTAACGTTTCAGCAAAAAAAGAGTATTTTTTCAAGTATGTATGTTTAACAAAAACTTAAAAAAAAAAAAATTAATTTCATTGCCAATTAAGCTGTGATGTTAAATTGGTTCACCAGTGGTTAAATTAACTCACCAGTGACCTGAGTTTCCAAGTTAGTTTTGGCATGTATAAGTTTTACCAAAATAATTCTCATTGATTAAGTGTTCCTCTTTTCATCACCCCATTTTGTCTTTATAAGGCTTTCTATTCATGCTTCCCATTTTTCCGTGTCCACTTGTGAAATGTTGTTTATTCAGAAAGGGGAATCTCTTCATACAAGCCTGTTTATATGTAGAAACACAATTATAATCTGAATGCATACAACTTTGTGCCTGGGTTAGCATTTAGTTCATCATCCCACAGAATTCCTGGACTGTAGTAACTGAGAGCTTAAATAAAAAATGATTTATTTGAAAATGCATTTTACATAATCATCACCTCAGTTAATACTTTCACAGTTACAATTTATGGCCTTTTCAAAGGCTGCTTGTGGTTATTTAATGAAATACTATGCTCAGTACACGAAGAACCTGGCATGCTGACCTTTAAAGTGAGTAACTTGACTGGTCTGGAAATTAAACTTCTGCCCTTGACATGGAATCACAGGCCACTTGGTTACAATTTCACAATATAATCCTGTCAACTCAATAAAAATTAGATGCAACATGCAATATTTACCAATTTGTTCCAGAGAAACTACTGAAATCTGATGCAGCACAGACAACTATCCCATGATTCTCAAATCATTCATCTAGTGTTATTCTAATACTCCTCCATATTTGTAGCACTAGTTGTCTTAAGCTTCCACTACATCTTTGATCCCTCTGCATCTTGATGCACCAAACTCGTACTCCAGGGCATACCTGAGGCAACCCAACACCACCTTCTTTACCCGGCAGCTGAGTAAGAGACAAGCATGTGGAGCTCTGTATGGATTTACTATCTAGTTAAGTGAGCATTTGCAGATTAAATGTTTGGCATGTCACAAACTGAAGTAAGTGTAGACCTTGTGCAATAGTGTTTACACTGGTAAAAATTCTAATTCAGGTTTCCATTCCCTGTTCACCCCCTTCTTTCACTGATTTTCAAAACCAATGTGTGGAAATTCAGTACTTCTTTTGCAAGTGTCTAGGCAGTTCAATAGTCATTGGAGAAAATAATTGTGACTATACAATTCACAACCAACTCTGTATACAAACACATATGTATATATGTGTATGTATATATATGCATATTGTATATATATGTATATGTATATATGCATATTTTACATACTCTTCTAACAGTCTCAATAATAAAACCAAAATACGTCTCAAAGATATTTAAATGATTTGCATGACTAATTCTGGAGTATAAAAAGTCTCCAGATTGTAATTATTCTTACTTGTGTATCTTTCATTATTTACTTCATAAGTATATATGAAATGCATGAATATTAGGTAAACAGCATCTGCTTTCATTCAAGAATATTTCTTCTACTACTACTACTGGTTTTACAAAATAAACTTGAGGAAATAAAACTGGTCTAAGGCTACCTGAATTTCCAAAAAATTATTAAAAATACACTTGGTATCTCTACACTGGACACTTACACCACCTTGTGGGGAAAACCAGAAATAGGCATTTTTAGAAATTCAAACATATTAAAATCAGTTTAAAAACCTCATTAAAAGCATTTATTCAAAACTGAACTGCAGCTAATGGAGTCTGGAGTTTACATAACATAAAAGATCATGAACTACTGAAGAAAAACACAGGATTGCTGAATAGTCTATCTTTTGATAATATCAAGATTTCAAGTTTTTAACCATTTTAGAAGTTACTGCTAAATAACCTTTCTAGATAAAATTTTCCAAGTTGATTTTTACTAAACAATTTCCAAATTAAACAGACAGAACAGATTTTGCATTATGAGAGCATCAGGTATTAAGTTTAATAACAAACTGAGTGAAAAAATAGTTTTGGTAACAAAACAGATTTATTCTTACCAGAACATCATGCACTAAAGCTTGGTATGTCCATGTATGATGTAGAGGAGTTGCTAAATCTATGTTTCTGTCAACAAGGACTAACAGGGGCCTTTGGAAGCTGAAATGATGACACGGTATTAGTATTTCTTTAAACATGTTTAGAACACCTCAGTAACATCCTCAGTGATTTCCGTAACCTTCTGCATCATGTACTTCAAGCTAAAAGCCAAACTGCTTACTGAAGAGTTCCTCCAGCCTTCCTCAAAGCATCTGGGGCTGATGACTGCCAGAAATTACATGAATCACTGTCTTAGTAATGATAAAAAGATTATTTCTTTTTGTACTAAGTAAAATTACCAATGAATAAATATTAACAGGAAGGCAAACAGTAACTAGTCTTTTAGGTTATTAACTAATCTCTCTTCATGTGGATACATATTTGCGTGCCAAGCAACTGTTTGAGTGGCTAATATTCCACCTTAATTCCCACTATAAACCTCAAATATAAAGATATCTCCTTCAAGGGTTTTTAATTATGAACTTATGAGATGCATCAGCTGAGAAACACTTGCTTTTTACATAACAACAGCGTTCACAAGTAAGAAAATGGGCATTTTTTTCTTTTTAATGGATTAAAGATTGTTAACAGCTATGTTCAGACATCCAACTGGATATCCTGGTCCTGTAAAATTGGTGTATTTGCAGGAGCTTGGTTCTTGATGGATTTGAGGGTGAACAATATTACCTGATTTGTTAAATAATTCTTGTCTCACTGTCACAGGACTGCACACTTATTAGTCATAAAAGTTTTCAAACTGGTTATGCCAAGAGATTGGAAACCTCCCTTAACAATATGTAAAATCCTTTAATATAGAACTTGAAAAGAATTCCTGTAAATTCAGTTTTCAGAACAGTGGTGACTTTTCCTAATGAGATATTTCAGACAACTGAAATACAAAAAACCCACAAACAACCATACTTATTATTAATGTCATACCTGAACTGGCCAGCTCCAAGTGTGTCACCTGTAAAAAGACTGTTTCTGGCATCTCTTAGATTCTCTCTGAGCTTCTTATCTAATTTCTGAGGGGGGGGGAAAACAATACAGCTTTTAATAAACCAGTGGTTTCCTAACATCTTTATATGGTCAACATTCACAGATCTATTGTGTTGGTTTTGTAGTTTATAAAAGTCTTAGCTGTAGGAAGCCTAAGTCTGCTGCACACAGGAAAGAAAACTCTTCCTTCCATTTTCTCCCTCCAGCATTTTCATTTATACCCAGGACTACACAGAATTTGTTTCCTTTATGTCCACTCATCTCCTCCCAAGAGAGTAAGTATCCCCTTCCTAAATGTGTGAATAGAAAATACCAGTAAGAGGCACCAAGACATTGCCACACTGTTTCATAAAAATGAGGTTACCCTCAGTACGAACGTCTGCACACTGAGTGCTCTAAGCACCAGTGATTAAACCTAGTTTAATCAGTATTAAGGCTTCACGGACAAAGAAAGATGTGAGGAAGACAGAAAAAAGGAAGAACAGTGACCCCTAATGAAGACAGTGCTGCAGAGACTTTTAATTGTGATTTAGTTTGGTAATTTCATCCCTAATTGCTGATCAAGTTCAGTCAGTTTAGCTTGACATAGTAAAAATGTCTTGTACTTATGAGGTTTCCTAAGGCACAGAAAAATACAGGCCAGACAGCCATGTTCTAAGCTCTGTAGATATACCTTAATGGTTGTAATTATAATGCCTGTCAGAAAATCTTTATGAACTCTAGATTAGGAATGATTATTTACGTTTAATTTTCTCATCAGCTGATTCCATAATATTACAATTTCCACAGATGAGTTCCATGGAACTAAAATCAGAAAGGAAAACTGGTATATCTCCTTTCCAGTATTATTTCCTTCATAAGGAAAAGGATACAATGACACTAGATGGCTGCCAAGTATTGAGAAAAGTAAACAAGATGTTAGGAAAGTTTTAAAAACAGTTTCTTACCACTGCCACCATTTCAGCTGCAGTTCCTCTTGAGCATCTGATTATAGGAATAGCTCCTAATAAAAGATACATTGACTTCTACATGTATTGTAATTTTCAGATTTTAAGTTAGTGTACTTTCACATTTTTTGTGACATTCTGAGATTAAATTTTTCAAGTGGATAATACAAACTTACACTAAATTTGTCTCTTGCAGTCTTTATGAAATAAAAAAATACTGTATAGAAATATTAAATAAAGTTTTACAAAAGTAAATAATACCTCATACAGGAATTTATGAGAGGTAAAGCGTGCACTAGAAAGATAGCTAATGTGCTGTAGAGGGGACAAACTATTTCATATAGAAGCATTTAGCTTCAAAAGGTTGAAAGTCCCATTAAAATTATAATAATAATTCCAGTAACACATCATAATAGGTCAGTTACAACTCACTGCAGGGTGAGGTTATTTTCACAAGCATGTTTTTCATTGGCTTTCAGGTTTCAAAACTGTTAACTACCATTTCTCACACTCATATATAAATATGAAAATTCTAATAACCATAGAGTTTAAGTCATTGAGTAAAAGCGATTTAATCTGTATCATGCTAACACTTGAAAGAACTCAATAGGTCCAAGGGAATCTCCCTTGAACAGATTGTCCTATAGTGATCTCCAGCTCCCCTTGTAGGAATGCTATCTCTGACTGATTTCAGTGAGAACTAGTATTAAATGTCATTACCGTGAAAAATGTATGAGTTAAGTATCAAGAAAACTCACAATAAAAATAAATAAATTTAAAAAAATAAGCAAATTTAATGTATCTTCCTATTCCTCCAGTTATTTCACTTAGATCTTTGCAGGGTTTATGTAAGCCTTTTTTTGTGTTATTTGTTGTTTGGTTTTTTGTTTTTTTTTTTCTTTTTTGAGAGCTACAAATCTAAAATTCAAACTTAAAGCACTATTAATCTTTACTGCAAACTAAGATTTTGTTAGAACAGTGAATCCAAACCTTTGCATTTCAGTATTCTTTTCCTATGATACTGAAGACTAAGACTCGACTCCCATGTAGGACAGACTTTATTATCTCTTGCAGTGATGATATAGCAAGATCATTAACCCACCCCATGAACTATTGAGAATTCTGTCACAGATCTAATTCTGCTTTTCATTTGCTATAAGAAATCACTAAACTTTACGGTATCTCACTGAGTATGGATCTTTTCTAAAAGGAAACATATGGAAAACATGCTGAAATTTGAAAACTTACCAAGTGTAACAAAAAAACAGAAGAGACTATCAACAATAGTGTCCATTATAGTTTCCATTTCTGTGTCTGTTATATCTGGTCTGTTAATGGCTAAAACAGTGTGGAAAAGAGTTAAGAATAGGGTTAAAGAAGTTTATGCCACTTTAATATGAGAAAACAATCCTCTTCTTACATAATGGCTGTTAATACCCAACAGCTTTTATTGCAGAGATCAAATTGTGAATGTCCCTCTTAGCACATCCATTTAAGAAAAAAAATTGAGAGAACTTAATTGCTGCTCACTGTATAAGGTCAAACACTACACAATCTTTTCCAAAGATCTCTGACAATGCATACTGTAACTTCTGGATTGCGTCAGTATCGTGTTATTGAAAACCTGGAAAACAACATTATGGAATAGAAATGGCCATCTATTTGGAAACCAATCATCAGATAAAGCATCCTCAAGAATTACTTGTATAATTTAAAGAGAATCACAGTATGCAGTTATCTGTTTTTAAAGATTCTAAATGCTACCAATTGTTATGCAGATTCCTTTTCCTTTTTTCCCTTTTTTTTTTTTTTAGTAAATTTACAGTCAGCCTCTAAGTTAGGGGTAATTCCCAACTTTTAAAACATTTCACACTATAAACGGAATGACTTCCCTCACACATTTAGGTCAGAAAAGATAACATGTAGCAACACTTCTATTAAATAATTAACACTGACAGGAATATAACAGCCAACAGGAAACATCAAACCTAATCTTATCAGAGGTCTCAAGTCAAGCACTATTTCTGAAGTCATGCCATAAATCCCATCCTTGCTTGTTTTACTTTATCTTTAAAATTTTCTCACATAACTACCTGTCTTATACTCCCTTGAAAAATTAAATTCAAAGCTCTAAACATAAAGCTTTCCATCCCAAATTCATAAATTTCCATTCCAAATTCATAAATTCATGGCCAGATACAACCATTCTCTAACTTTAAAGGTGATTTCCCCTCCCTGCTTTGTCCTCTAAGAACTTTAGACAGATGAATTGTATTAGCAATTTCTATCAGCAGCTATTCTCAGGAAGTCAAACTTCTTATTATGCTGCTAGGATGCAGCAACAGACATGCCCCTGGTGGCAGCGTGGTTTTTTTTCCATTCTGAGTTCAAGTTTCTGAAATATCAGCACCCAGAAAGGCAGACTCTTCCCAGGATCTGTATTTTCCTATAATTCCTAAAGCTCTGAAACAACTGGGCTATCATTCTATAATTATCTCCAACTAATGGTCTCCCAGTTTATAGGCGGAAATAATCTTGGTTTTAGTCCCTTTTCTTTCTCATTTTTAAAATTTAATTCTCTCATTATGTTTAATATACTCATTTATGATGTTCCACTAATCTGCATACTGTTGGTGACTTCTAATTTTGTATAACACGAACATTTTATGAGCACATTTCTGTTTTTTTTGTGTCGCAGCAATCAACACAAATATTCAGTATTACTGCTGCATAGGTCAACCTTTGAGAAATTCCATTAATAACCCTTCAGTAAAATGTTGTTTTCTATATATTCCTCTCTCTCCAGTGTAACAAGCTTACGGCGATGCATCTATTACAGGAAAGTAAGCTTAGATCTCCTACATTTTCTTGTTGTTTTACAAAATCGATCCATATTTGGTAAAGAAGCATTCACAAAGCGTCAACCAGGATGCCAAAAACATCGACTTTATACCAATACTATCTGTTTACTCTTCCTTCTACACAGTCCTAGAAAAACAGAACCAGACAAAGACTGAGGGATTATCTAGTCAGTCCTCTTACCCAAAGATGAGCTAAACCCCTGTTATTTCTGTGTCTAAACTAATTTCCAAAGCCTCCCAGTCATAAAAATGCCATAGCATTTATAGGTTTCTGTTCTAATATTTCACTATCTTTTACGTTAGAAAGCTGATCACAGACTTTCCTGTTGCAATTTAAGCTCCTCACTTCTTGTCCATTTCTACATGGACAGACAGAATGTGTTGCCTTCTTTCTGACTGTGAAAGCCTTTTATGCAACTGAAGAATGTTATCATGCTTATTTGTCCTGACATTACTTCTCTGTAAATGCAGTCATACAGCCAGGAAACCAGGAAACTGAAAGTTAACCTTCTCCGTCATATTTGTTCTTAGTTCACCCCTTCAGTTACACGCATGACCTCACATGGCAGTACTGCTGCAAAAACAGTAGCTGTCTTTCCTCACCGTCAGATTTACATTGACTTATGCAGATTATGAAACTACATACAGACTGGCAGTTTCCTGCTAGCGTTACTCTCCAAAGCGCAAAGAAGACCATTTCTTTGCCTCTGCACTCCTACTGCCCTCACACGGTGAGATGCATTGGATCAGTGCTCTTATGGAAAACTGATCATTCTGTATGGGAGATTAGATTTCTGTTTGATCAGCTTTTGGAAACGGCCCACTTCTAGACTAGTTTAAATATAATGTGAAACCATCTGGTGTGTGGCAAATTTCAGTGGCCCAAGAGTGGAAAACGAGCCACACAGAAAAATGCAAAACATTTTCAATCATTTAAATTCAAATTCCTTGTCAGCTAGCAGGTATCTTATGAAAGCTACTCAAGTATCTTTACATCCACGCAAACACAACACAAAACAATTATTACTAAAACTCTTTAACAGCAGGTTTTAGTGAAAAAAAAAGTCTGCTTTTCAAACAAAAATGCCCTTCAGAAGAGGCTTTTTTCCTCTCCTGTGAGACAGAACTCAGTATTACAGATCCAGTTTTAAAGAAAGGTACCAACTCTGGGAATCTGGAAAGAAAGGAGAAAGATCTCACCACTAAATGTTAGGCACATGGAGAATTCTCATCTCTATCTGGTCACTAGTGAGTATTCTGTGCATCTAAATAAATCAGGAATTAACTGCGTAACACTGTGTGTAGACACTGTAACTACACTAGTAGCTGCTGCTAAAAAGGGGCTGACTTGCCTCTGTCTAACACACTTCTGCTTCTTCCCTTGCATTGGATTTGCAGATCACACAAATGGGCTGCTATTTTCTAAGAAACGAGTCAACTGAACAAATACTCTGCAGCTCCAACACTACTAGTTCTGATGTAAAAGTAGGAGATGCGGGAAACTACACCAGGGGCAGCAAGACAATCCACCCTGTAATAGCTAGCCATTTGAGTTAGAGGGGCAGGACAGGTAGCGTGGTAGTTCTCTGTTGATTTAGCATATTGAATGGGTCAGAGGAACATAAAAGTCAGATCAAAGGGAGGAAAACCATGCGGACAGTTATGCCAACTAGTATATATGTTGACTTGAGCTGCCACAGCACCACAGATGAAGAGGTAACTGACCTAAGGCAGCCACTTGGTTTCCCTGCTAGGTTCCAAAAGAGGTCCAACAGAAGTCCCAGGAAGAGAAAAAAAAAAGGATTCCATGCAGCTGACTTCACTTACAACTCAGAGACTTATGAAACAGCTGACATTTGGCTCACATGCATGCAGAAGTAATCAGCATTTCTTATTTTCTAGAAAGTCCTTTCTCAGGTTCTTTCCTGTGCTACTCCGGCCCTTGATCCTAACCATCTCCCCTTGCACACCACCACGTTTTCATGTCTCAAGAAAAGGAGACACTGACTGGCTGCTGTCTAAAAGATACAAGAAACTCTATCAGTTAAAGTCATCTTTCTTGCTTTGTATTCCTTACAGTAAATTTCCAACTGACCATTCACACAGAAATAATACACTAATTCCTTAAGAACTGCAGAAGGGATCATGACTAAATAGTGGTGCCTAAACACAGCAGGCACCTGCAGCGCCTATCTACATGTGTAAACAATACAAAATTTTTCCTATGTTACTTCATGTATAAAAAGGCCTGCTACCTGTTTTATACCTATACTGCAGTTTTGCTTGACTAAATTTATTATTTAAAAATACATCAGTATTTTTCAGTATTACAATAGCTGTGTTGTAAAGATGCTGAAATTAATATCCAAGAACTGCTTCCTTCATGACTTTAAACTACATCTAGCAGATCATCCTGAATTCTGAGCAGATCAAAATAAAATCATTGCTTAGAATTAGCTACCACTTCAAGTGTAAATTTCAGTTTCAGACATTTTGGTATAATTTTTTATACAAATTTTACTTACCACGATAGGAAACAAGTTCTTTGTTTTGGTTACACAATACAAACATGTCATCTTCTAAAGTAATAAAATTAAGATACTGATCAAACACCTAGAAATCAAGGAAAAATGGTCAGAACAGCACAGAGTGAAGCATTAAAAAATCTCTGTGGTTTCTTGCTACTTCTTTTTGAACCTTTTACAGCACTACCCATTAAAATAAAGAAATTAAGATATCATGTATGAATTAAAAAGCCCATGCAAGGATGGTGTGACAACACAAAACACTAGAGCACTTGAAAAGTGCTGAAAGAAAACAGCACAAATATTTCTGTGGACAAATTTTTAGTAGCCAAGCATTACTGAAAAAAAACGCATATTGAGGACACTATAAAATTACAGGTTTATTTTTTATGAATATGAAGGACTACAACATAAACAGGGCTGAGCTCTTAGGCAGGATCAAGGAAAGAGGGCAATATCTAAACAATGAGAGATTACAGCCCATGAATTCTAATTTTTCTGTAACATACCTGTACATTCAGGAAAAAAATTAAACTTCTCTATAACATGGGACATCACAACCGTAAAAAACATTTAAGAGGGTTAGTTCACAGTGCTACACCTGTTCACTTTTACTGGAGATTTCAAGTTTAAATAAGACTAGTAGTTTTCATTTCATTTCCTTTTCTCATGCCAGTAGTACTTCCTAACATGATTGAGAACAGGTGAATGTATTTAAGTATATATGAAAGCAATCAGTTAATAATTTACAGGTTTTGGTACAGACATTGAACAAAGTAAGAGGGTAAATACCTGATACCTACCTTTAAATCACAAAGGTGCAGGAGTGTACTGAGTAACAGTGTGTATGTATGAAACATCCACCTCTACAGTACACTGCCTATTAAAAATGACAACTGCATTAATACTGCACTTTTAGTGTATTTAGGAGCTAAAAACTCCACCCTATTATATATGCACTAGATGCACTCACTGAGCTGATGAGATCGAGAACACTCTGAAAACACTCTATTTCCCCTCATCATTTAGCATAAAGGTCTTGCAGCACTTGAACTTTTGACTAAGCTGAAGCATGGTATCAAGCTGCATTATACTGAGATGACTGTAGATTCCCTTTTTAATTGAGCAAATCTATGCCTAACACTGAATCTAGCCAAACATTTATTTTGTTCATGATTCAGTCAGAAAAGCTGTGTATGGCACTGAAGTGGCCATGTAAGAATGCAAAAACACCTGCAATGGTAGTATATTTAACATTAGAGACCGGGGGATTTTCTTACCTTAGCCACTTGAGTTACTGCATTAGCACCTATGGCAGCATTTGCAATATCTTCCAGTTTACTTCTTGAAATGGCAGAAATAAAGTTTAAATAATAAGATTCATAAAGCTGGTTTCGAAGATCCTAAAAGGAAGGAAAACCACAAGCTTTTTCCTGAATAAATACTAATATATGTCTGACTGATTAAAAAACATTCATACTTTTACTATGTGATGTTCCAATCAACCACAGTTCAATAAATTTTGGGAAGTGTTTATTTTTCTGTTCATACAGCCCTGTACATCATGTTTTCACTACATAGCTAAACATAACCAACCTAACACAAAACTGCAAAAAATAGGAAATGAAATTTAAGCTGCCAGACAGCAACTACTTTTCCATAACTTATCACTGACCAAAAATCTCATTTCCTCTTTTCTCTTCCCAGAGAATGTGAAAAACTGAAGTTAGCCTTGTCTAAGCCTCCCGCTCAAAGCAGAGTCAAATAAAGCAGGTGGCTCAGGATTGTGTAAAGTTTTGAACATCTCCATAGATGGAGACTCCACAAACTCTCTAGACAATTTGTTCTAGCATTTGCCACCCTCATTAAAATAGCTTTTTCTTATGTTTAAATGGAATTGTCTGTATTTCAATTTGTGCCCACTTCCTCTTGTCTTTTCACTCACAGAATACTCTCTCTGAAAGAGAAGACATACTTATCTTTCTACTTTCTGGGAAGTTGAAGTTTTGTGTGTAAAAATTATGGGTAATATTTTTTGACAAATATGTGCTAATATATAAAAAATTCAAGAAAAGGTGTTCAGATATGCATAAGGAGTAGATACAGAACAGTCACACTCCAGTGAGTGCAGGAGTATGCCACACGCTGTTGTGCTCACTCATTTGAAACACTAAGAATGCAAGTTACCTGGCACATTCTGTCAATATTTTCTTCTGTTGGCATCACAAAGTAAACAGCTGGAACATCTGGAATAGCATCCCGATCTGAATGCAAAAGCCTGAAAGGAAGAAGAAGTACATCTTTAATGTGTTCCTCCTCTGATTTGTGTAAAGTTATAAAAGTTAAAGAAATTATTTGTACAGACACATTTTATTTCCTACAATTTCTCCCTACATTTAGCTACATTTTTTCTAAGAACAACACATGAAAAAAATAGCAAAAATCATACTTGTATTTTCTTTGGCTCAATAGATGTCTCTGAAGTTTATTCAAAGCTTGAGGAAAGGCTTCATAAATCTTCAAATATAGATTAATTCATTCAGAGGATGGTAAAATACCGCATCCACTAAGTTCATATACTAATTATAAATTATTGACATAACAATAAAACCCCTGCATATCTCATAGTATTAAACTTGCCTTTCCTGCTTCTCACATTTTTCTCACATTTCTGCTGCTATGTCAACATGTAAAACTGTGTTTCCACTTTTAGCCTTCACTTAGGAAGGACAATGAACTAAATAAATGTAATCTGGAGAAAATGAAATGGGAAATATCTTAAAATAATACTTAAAGATTCCACCTGCTTGACAATAGACAAACTCTATGTGTAAAAAGAGAAGCAGAGAACATGCACAGTCCCATGAAACAGTTTGTGCCAAAAATAATTGTTACAGATTTGTAACAGACAGAAATTTGTACATATTCAAAAAAATAACTATTGGATAATTTTTATTTTTGAAGAGGGGCTTCCTGTACTTAGAAAGAAATCCTCTTGACCAACGTATGGAATCATCTCTCCACTCCTCGATTCTGCATAATACCATCAGATTTTAGGAATAAGTCAGGGTATAATCTTTATTTCAGTAGTTATTCATTGAATGCTTTTCAGTGTTCATGATTCTGGGGAATATTAAATCAAGTTCTTTCTAGAAAAAAAAAAAAAAAATCCCAAATTTTAAAAAGTACTTACAGATGCAAAGTGATCCCCATATCTCTCAGCTCTTTCACTGACAGCAAAGGTGAAATTATATCTTGGCCAAATCTGTCATAAATGAGAACCTGGAAAAGATATGCATCTTCTTACAAAGTGCTGTAAAAAGTAGATACTGCAGAATACATGATACAGTGGATACGGGAATTCCAATTTAAGAAACTACTACTCTAACCTGAGAAGTGCTAAATATTTACAATTTATAATTAATCATTAATTTGTCATGGACTTACATGTACGCTTATTAATAAATAAAGAAAAAAAAGAAGAAAAATTCTGATAAAGGGGAAAAAAAAAATCATTTCCATCTCCTGAAAAGTGTCAGTCAAACAGGAATTCGCTGTCAGAAATTTGTTATTGTAAATGCAGAACTTCTCTGTATTTGGAAGAAACAAAGGAAGAAACAGAGAGGGAAAAAAAGGAACTAGTGACAAAACGCAAGAGAACATATGAAGAGACAGAATACATACTTTGTAGTAGCAAAAACTTCTCACACATTACACGTTAGCTACTTTTTTAAAAATAAGAAACATAGCTTGAGCTGAGCTTGTTCTGAATTTAAGGAACCAAGCTTATTTCTGACTCTGTGAGTTCATCTGTAAGTTATCATGCAAAGAGAAACATACCTAAGTATATTTCAAATATATCTTCCTCAGTTACTCATTATAATCTTGACTACATAGTCAGACACTGAGTCTTCAAGCAGCCAGTATCTCAAATAAGTATTTTTCTAAGCAATTCTGATACTCAATTCTGTATATTCATACCACATGAAAAATTATTTTGTAAAAGTTCATAACATAAAGAAGATGTTTGAGTTAGGTAAAATTTGAAAAACTGAACTTTTTTTTGAACAGTATAAAAGTCTCCTATTCAAATAGTTCTTACCTTCCATACTGGTTCTCCTGTGCTGTTTTTAACAGGAGGAACATTGAAATTCAGCATGCGTTTCAAAGCCACTGGAAAACAAAGCAGAATAATGCTTTATTATCCTTACACTTCAACAACAGAGATTAAACACATTAGCAAGGCTTTATTATACATATCATTTGAGAGGAAAACCACCATAAAATATAAATGCAAAAGTCACATCTCATTATTTTTCTCCTTAATGCGATGAGAAAATTTTCTAAGAGGACTCACTCCATGTTTGACTGCAAATTGACACAGAGGCCTCAGAGAATTTGTTGAAGACTGAGGCAAAGAAAGCATTCGGTACCTCAGCCTCATCTGTATCCATCACCACTAAATGACCAGCTCCATTAATCAATGATCCAACATTTTTCATTATTCATATTTTCGCTGCTAATGTCACAACAGAAGTTCTTCTTATTGCTCTTGACATATGTTGCAGGCCTCAACTTCAGCTGAACTTTGTCTTTCCTACCACCACCCATTCATGCCCAGGCAATGTTTCTGAAGTCCTCCTTCACAGCTTGTCCCTGCTTCCTCCTCCACTGCACTGTCTTTTCAAATACATTACCAGCAGTGAAACTTTCTTTCACATTTAGGCTGAATGCTTTCTGGGGCAAGGATCAGGTTTTTACCATGCTTGCACGATGATATGCTTTGACTAGTTATGAACCACGGTAAAGGTCACAACAAATAATGCACATATGTGGTAATACAAACACCAAATGATAATAAGTCCTTTCTTTTTTCTGAGTATCTTTTAGTTGTTCAATCTACCTCCCCATGTGGGAGAGACAATGACCTCCCCAGTGGGAGAGACAACATGGTTCAGCGGTACAGCTGACTGAAATAATCAAGAAACAAGGTGAAGGACAACAGAAAAGAATAAACCTGTATGGAATAAGAGCTCAAAGACAGTGGGCTTTATCAGAAAAGCAGCAGAGTGAAGAAAAGTTAAGAATTGTACAGGAACTTTAGAAAGCGCTATAATAGTAGATGGCCACAGGAATGAGACTACAGAAAGTAGACTTCTGGTACAAAACCAACGCTACTAGTAAATATTTAAGGTCCACACAGAAATGAAGACTGAGATTGTCTGGCAAATGATTTTAGACATTTCATGTTAAGTAAATGCACCCAGAACCCTCTGTACCACCAGAAAGCCACTGCAGTTGTCAAGGAGAAGGTGACAAGGTTACAGCTCAAACTACTGACCAAAACCTTGGAGAGTAAGCGAAGCAGAGGACTATGGAGTCGACAGGCTCTATGCTTCAGTAGTATGTTCAAACGGATAGCTTAAGACTCCATAAAGCAGTATCAAGACGGAGAAGCAAGAGTCAGTTTTGGACTCAGAGCAGTATGTAAGGAGAGCCAAAACCCTTTAACCACAGAAAGCCTCCTGTGTAATCTCGCACTCTCAAGTTTCCTGACGATCAGTACACACTCCGACAGCCCTATAGAGTCTCAGGAGAAGCATCCCAAGTGCAGCTTTAGTTTTGCACCATTAAACCGTATTTCCCATTGATCCCAGCAACGGGCAGAAAGGCAGCCGAAAGGAGGGAGCACACAACCTGCTGCCTTCGGCCTCGGAAGGGCTCCACACACGTCCCGGGCCCGCGGGAGCCCCTCCCCCGGCGATTTCCACACCGCTGCGGCACCTCGGCCACGTCCCCGGGTCCGCACCAGCAGCCGCGGCCCTGCGCCCCTCAGCGGGGCCGAGCCTACTCAGCAAGAGCTGCTCCCAGAGGCCCCCGGAGCCCCAGGCCCGCCGCTGCAGGCGCAGCTGAGCGGCACCGCAGCGGCCGCCGGAAGAGGAGCAGGGAAATACCACCATCCTGTTGCCGGGAAAGACAACCCGGGCGCGA
>JANHGB010042489.1:76859-100709 GCA_026283785.1 Coracopsis vasa
CTTGGGTGACATGGTTTAGTGTGAGGTGTCCCTGCCCATGGCAGGGGGGTTGGAACTGGATGATCTTAAGGTCCTTTTCCAACCCTAACTATTCTATGTTTCCATATGGGCAAATAAGAAAATTGTGAGTATGGAAAACCCACTTGGGTTAGTTTTGAAAAATTTTAAGTAAATAGGGAAGAAGACCTCTTCCGCAACAAGAGACCATTGGCTTTCATCTTGAGACACATGTTATCTGATAAGTTAACAGCAAAGCTAAAGACAGAGGAATAAAGGATTTTTCTGTACCACTCAGGTTGGGGGAGAGTGCCTTTTTTAAAAAAAAAAAAACAAACCAAAAACCCCCAAACCAACCATCATCTTTCATATATTTACCCCCCTCAAGTTTCATTAGAATTAAGTTTCAGAAAATATAATTAGTAAGGAAGAGGGGAGGAAGGAACAATGAGTAACTGACAGTGACCTCAAAACCTTCATTTATTTACCGTACTGAACTCTTAAAATCCAAACCCTGTTTGCATACCAGCAGCTAAATACCCTGAATGGAGAAGGGGGGAAAGGAAAAAACGTCACTTACTTTTTACATCTTGCAAATAAGCCATCCAAAACTCAGCACCTTCAACTTCATTCACATCTGACGAGGAATGGATTGTAAAGAGATCACAGAGAGTTTCTGCTGAAAGTCCCTCAGGTTTGTGGCACAATATACTACAGAATGCATCCGGATGCATTTGCATTTTCTCTAGCACACCAAGAGTTCTCAAACCTTGCCTAAAACTAGAAGGGGGGAGAAGGGGAAAGAAAAGCAAGCACGGATCAAAAAGTAGTAACTAACTAGTTGTACTTTGCATTTTATAAACCTGTAATACTAGACATAATGAAGTTTTCCCATCTGCAGTCTCCAAGTCTGGTCAATTAGAGGTACATGGTAGTCCCACTTTATCTTATCTTGGACAATGCATTTAATTCTCATTTTAACAATCTGTTCCTGTGGAGCATTTGGGGCAGATGAAAGAAATACCAGTGATAAACAGAAACTAAATTTGCTAATACTTGACTATACAGCCATGGTTTACTTTTAATTTTTATGTGAGAACATACCGAACTTTTTTCTTACAAATAACCCTTTAGAAACTTTTTCATCCCTAGACAAAATTAGGTGTTTGAAAAGATACCCTTCACTTGGCTTCTGCAGTCTGCATGCGTTTACATGTTATTATTTTTCCCCATGGCAAATACAGATAACAGTATCCTGGGCTGCATAAGAAATGGTGGTGCCACGGGCCAAGGTTAAGGGAGGTGATCCTTTCCCAGCAATGGTAAAGCCACACTTGGTGTGCTGTGTCCAGTGCTGGGCTCTGTGACTGAAGCATAACCCTTCAAGGAAAGGCTGAAAGAGCTGGGACTGTTCAGCCTGCAGAAAAGAAGGCTGAGGTGGAATCTCAGTGTGTAGAATTATCTGAATGCAGTATGCAAAGAAGGCTCTTTTCAGTGGTGTCCAGTGACAGGACCAGAAGCAACGTGCACAAACTGAAACACAGGAGGTTCCAGCTGAACATCAGCAAATACTTTTCTACTGTGAGGGTGACCAAGCACTGGCATGGGTTGCCCAGAAAGTCTCCATCAGTGGAGATATTCAAAAGCTGTCTGGACACAGTCCTGGGCAACTGGTTCTAGGTGGCCCTTCTTGAGCAGGGTGGGAGCGAAGAAGGTGACTTCCAGAAGTCCCTTCTCACCAACACACCAATTTGTTTCTGTGATTTTTTTTTTTTTTTTTTTTTTTTAAAGAAAATCAAAGCTCTGCAGGCTGAAAAAACCCCAATAGTTACAGTGTACTGGGTAAGAATAATTCAAGCAACTGGCTTTACAATTTAACCACCATGTTAAACCAGAATTAAAATTTGACTTTAGTTGTTCACTCATCATCTTTTAGATATCAACAGGCTAAATTGGTAAAATTCAGAATAAAGATGCTGAACGCGTACAGTCAGTGGTATAAAACATTAACAGATAAAGTCACTAACTCTTTACTTACTATCAGTTCCTGACAAGAACATTCATGCTGTACTACCTTTTGTACATTTTAAGCACATCTCCAGAAATGCACAAACCAGCATTTTCCCATAAATAGGCTACTTACTACTTTTCACTTTTAACTGGCTACTTTTAAAATATGATAATAGACTGGTCAAATATGCCACCTGAAGAGGGTCTTCACTGAAAGATTAATTATTCTCAACTTTATTAAAAAAATCCTCACAATCAAAATTACTTTTGTAGCTTCTGGAGGTTCAGTTGATCCAAATTTGTCAAAGATAACACCCTACATGTGTTAAGTATAAACCAAACTACACTTGTTGGATAAATTAGCATCTGTCTTTTTACTGAGCAGTTGAAGAATGCAACGTGGAAGTAAGGTGAGAAGCCAATCAAAAAAACAGTCAACAACTGCAACTTTCCCCAGCTATTTGAAGTCATCACTACCTATGGAAAAAAACAATGCACCAATTTTAAGTAGGCCAACTTAACACTTGTGCACATTATTGCCCTCCTAATGGCACACAAACTCCCTACTTTGAACTCTGGAAAACTCATTTAAATTCTAAATATATGTTTAATACTTCCAAAGTTTAAAGACTTTAAATTCAAGCAATTCTGAATTAAAAATTAACATAAGCTAGAGAAATTCAGTAGTGCAGGCTTTTCATGCTGTTGCACAGCGAGACTGGAATTTGCCATGGTGATAACAGCGTCCAGCTAGATTAACAACATCACTTAGAGAAGCAAGACTTTGTAAAAGCAATGCATTCCTTACTAGCTACCTTAACCTTGGAAGTGCTAAAGGACTGATAAAAACCCACCTGCACCAGAAGATGCCAAAGAGAAAACAAGCACTAGAAAAACAAGTAGTTAACAAGAAATGGCAGTAGCTGGGTGAAAAGTACAGGTGTCAGGGAGAGATCGTGACCACCAACTCAATTCAGGACCAAAAAAACTCGTCTTCGCTTTCCCCCCCATCCTTCATGGAGCATGTGTGCTAATTTACATGGCAAGCGAAAACAATTTACCCAGTAGAAGACAAGAGTACTAATGAATCATATATTTGGTAACTCTTGACCAATGAAAAGCAATTTCTTTGTTCTCTGAAATGTATATTACCTGAGGTACAAAAAACTAAGGTCTGTTAGCTTTGCGGAGCTTCCATCCAGCACCCTATTTTGCAAAATAGCTGACAATAAAATACCTTGACTCTGTGTGTGTATCGGCTTTTTGCACACCGGGTAACAATCCCACTTTTGGGACAACAATGTTGTTTAAAACTATGCCCTCTTCAGAGGGTTTAAAAAGGAATGTGACCAAGGAGCAGTAGAATGAAGTGGATATGTAGGGAAATAATTTCATTCTTTCAGTTTAACTAACTAGTTACAGTTGCTACTTAATCCACTGAAAATTACAGTACATTGGTCGAAACGGAGAATAACTAAGAACACGTCAAAGTTAGTTTTAGAAATGTATTATTCAGTATTTTCGTGAAGAGTATTATTTAGTATTTTTGTGAGGAAAATATCCAGGAAGTTTGAAAATTCAAGCAAACCTTTCTAAAGGTGAAATGATTCTCTTGATCACATGGTGGATCAGTAGGTCATTCACCAGCACATCCTTATCACACAAAGCTGTTATAGGTCTTAAACATCCAGCAGCAGCAAGGAACTCATAGCAGTTGTTTATTGTAGATTGTAGGCTGGATAGACTATTTGCATGTTTTATCTGTATCGGAAGATAGAAAGCAAGGAATTTATTACAAGCATGTGTATATATATGAAAAATAGGCTTTTTAATCTGAACAAAAGTTATATTCAGTAAGCCCTTATGTATCTCCAAATATAGTCATGAACAACTTGCCAGTAAGTTTACTTTTATTACCATTTTTATTGTTTCTGCGACATCAGCATCAGCAACATCTTCCAAAGCCGGCTTCACATTCTCTGGACCATAGACAAGACAACTGAACAGTGTTTGGGAAAAGAAACCAGGAGATGCGCCACCATGAACCAGAGAAACTGCGATCATTTTACCAGCTTCAAAATAAAGATTCTCTTTTACAGCTGCAAATAAAAAAGAATATTTACTATATATGCACAGAATTGTTTTTTTTTTAAACAGGAAATCTTATAATGCAATTCCTTTTTTCTTTAGGAGATTTAATAATTGAGGATTGCAATCTCCTGCTAGTTGAAACAATAAGACTGCTATTTTTTTACATAGAAATACCACATTCTTTTTATTCAGACTCTTCAGCCACTATCAATGTTTGGGAGGAGACGTAACATCCTTCCACTTTGTACCCAATACAGGTTTAATTCTGAAGCATAAGAACTCAAAGAAACCAAGTGTGGGTCTTCAGACATCATGCTATCACAGATAATGTTCTAGAAATTTGAGGAAAGGAAACTAAGTGACAGAGAAAGCAAGTCAGGAAGAAGTTCACTTGTAGAGAACAAATAAATAATTTTAAAAGTTCTAAGTCTAATTATATGCTGTATTTTTTCCTTGGTTGTCATCAACTTTTCCAACTAAACCAATTTTTTTAAATTACCAATCCACACCCCACCCCCCTTTAGAACTGAAAAGCAAAAAGATTCAGAAAACCCTTATTTCTTTCCATCAGGACTATAATTGTGAACTGACAGTCATACTGGCTGAAGATAAAAAAAAAACAAAAACAACACCTTTCAAGTTACATAGTTCTTAATGTATTCTTGAACAAAGCATTCAATTACCTTGAAAATCAAGGGACAAGTTCTTTGCAGAAGAGCCCTCAAATAATGATGAATTCTGAAGATGAAGCATTAATAACTGGAAGAAACGGCGTTTTTTTGCAGCAGAAGTATCTGTCTTCGACCTACTTTTGCAGTTTGTGAACTTTATTTCAATGGCATTTGTAGGACTGAAGTTGCGCTGTCTGAATCCTTTTAAAGCACTATTCCAGATATTTTCGGCATCGATGTTAAGCCTTGTAGTTTTTGCATTAACTTGCAGCCTTAACTCCTTCAGTATATTGGAAACTTCTCTTCTTTCCTTTCTTAAATGCCTACAAGAAAATGGCATGTATTTTCAGATTAAATCTATGGTTCATAATTAGCAACAGTTATACAGGAAACACTCTAAAATCTATTAAGAAAAATACCCCTTTAAATATTTTGGTACATTTAGGTATTGCCTACATTTTATCTGCAAAATATTTAGTGTAGATTATTCAAATTCTGAATCTGAAGGCAAATTTTAAAGTACCTGTAAGAGCTAGAAAAGAAAGGAGGTACAAATAATTACTTTGGCATAAAATGAATAGTCATTTCCTTAATTCAGTTACACCAACACAGTGACAATCAATTCTCACACTTACTCTACATGTGAATAATGTGAAACAAGTGAGAAATTGAAGGGCTTTCCATGTTTGTGTGTTAGACATGCTTTGCAATCAAATTGGAATGTACTATCAGCTATTCACTAATATTTAATCTTTGCCACTATAATCAAAAATGCATTTGAGTAGGGAGAAATGTTGCAGTTCTCATTTATAAAAGACACCAGTCTAAATAAGACCTTTTCTTTGCTATCTAACTTGTAACAAAACTATTTCAACTCTATCTACTGGAATTAATTACCTCATCAGTATTTTTAGCATATATTACAGGTAGAATTCATAAACTAAGTACTCACAACAAAACAAAGAATTTTGCATCCCTAAACTGAATATTCTGTATTAAACCATGTTACTTTACCACTGATTTTAGCATAATCACAAACTAATCTTACAGCACAAATGCCAAACCATTGAAAATTCAGGACATGTCTAATCTGAAGAATGTAATTAGAATTCTTTTTATTCCCCCTTTTCTAAAGAACAGCTATTGTTCACAAGGACATATATGCATTTCTGGGTTTTGATTCCCTCACTACCAAACCTAAAAATTCTCAATAGGTATTACTTCTTTCTCCTCCCCACCCTGTATTTATAAACAGCAGAAGCTTTCATTAAATTACACTTTCAACTCTTCAGTGTACTCATTCCATTTTTCCAGTGACTACATACACACACATACAAATATATATAGCCACTATACACACACACACACCATGTTCTGTAGGAAATATGGTATAAAGCGATGTGCTAGATTACTCTTCAACATAGGAAAAAAAGAAAAAAAAATACTTTTTCCTCGGAGACCAGTTCCTGCTTGACATCAGTGGAGATAAGGACATCCTCACTCTGTTGGATGCTGGAAGCTCTAAGTGTGAGCAGGTTGACAAGTTGTTCTGGCACATCATCTTTGGTGAGCTATAATCCAAAACAGTATTTTGAAAAGACATACAACTGAAGAATGCATAAAAACTTCTTATTTGAAGGTAGCAACATAGTTTTCCCCTGTTTCAGAACCAAATCTCGTTTGTGTGTTCATCTACATGAAGTCTACCAGTGCCTGAACTACAGTTTTAGAAAGAATAATTCAGTATTTAATCATGTGGTGGTTTTAAGATCAGTTTTTAGTCGCATCCCATACATGAGATGGAAATCCTGACTGATACATCAAGTAAAACCTAAAAATACTAGTTTCTACAGACTTGAAAAGTTTTCATTACAGCAGAGGAAAACATTATTCAAACAAACACCTCTGTAAGCTAGATTTCTAGCATGCCATTCATGTGGAAAAAATACTGATGAACAATCTCAGCTTTAAGTTTTGCCATTTGTACATTCAATGCTACCTCTAAATTGTTAAGACTGCTTTTACAAGGATTCAATTTTATCAACCTAAAAATGGGTTTATGTGCCACTGAAGGCAAATAACAATAGCACATTACAGAGTCAGGGCTTAGTAAACTTCGGTCACTAAACTTTACTCTAATTTTATTCAGTTTGCAATTTAGTGCAAAAAGTTTCTCTTATGGAATAAGTCATCACCTCCTCATGTTTAAATATTATGTTATAATCAGTTTCTGCTCGAAAACAGAAAATTACACACCGAAGAATATTGCGTGGAGATCCAGGTGACTGCCGAGGGCACTTTGGAGATGGTTCTTCCAGCAAACAAGCTGTTCCATCTGTCTTTTCAGAGGTAGCCAAAGAACGCTTTTTCTGTTTCCTATAGTTCCCTGTTGATTATATTATACTACCTTAGTAAATTTGATAGCTGTAAACCACACAGTATTAAAATTTATCATTATAAGAAGTCCATAATTTTACCTGATTTTACCAAGATATTTCTACATTCCACACACTCCCAGTTTTGCTCCCATGACTTCATAGATGAACAGGCCAAATGAGTTCCACGGGAACCACAACACTGGCAACGCTTTATTTCCCATTTACTAGAATTACAAACTTATGTATTTAGAATTAGACAGAACAATGGTGCTAGTTAAAACAAAGAACACTCAACCATAAGTGTAATCCAGACACCAAACTAACAAAGCATGGTTTTATCAATGTGGTAGCACTGTATATAATCAAGGGGAATTTTTTTCAGACAAGATATACTCACAATTCCTGGCTGTAACAAGAAAAAAAAACAAACAAAGCCAACCCAACAAAAAAATAAGCTACCCACGTTCCAGCACCTTGTATTGAGAGAGGCTGTGAGTTAGTGTGCTCCCCTGCCTTGAAGACAATACTTGCAACCACTATTTTCTCTTCATGTTGTTAGCCAGCAACATCATTTATTTTATGGGTATCCACTATTCCAAATAGTTCCAAACAGTAATTTTTTCAAGTGGCATATCTGATTAGTCTTACACATTCTGAATAAGATTCTTCATTAATAACAGTGTTTAAGTATCTGTTAAGGTTTTTGTTCAGATTTCTTCAATTTTGCTTAAACATACAATGAAAAGTGTGACTGATATTAGTTCAAATGCTGGAAGCCTAACATTGTGACTCTTGAAAGGCAAAGTAAATCCTGAGGTGCACACATGCCATGAAAGAACCAAAAAACAGTCAAATTTGTACAAAACTAAGTTAGTGTCTACAGGGAGTAATCTACCACAGTACTATGGAAATAACTTCAAAGTAGAGGATCTGACAGCTTTGAGTATACTCATGCCAATGGAAGACACACATTTCAGAAACACACAAATAAAACATGAAATAATGCAGAAAATGAACTTGTTAATAAAAAATTAAGCAAGTGGTAGAGAAGGATAGCCTTTTTCCATGACCACTCAAGCCTCTCATTAAGCTATCAGCAACATTCTAGCTGCCACTTGTATGCAGAGGTATAGCTTGCAGCTACAGTGATTTTAGATTTATTTTACACAGCTAGTTGATTTTCAGCCAAGTCTAGTACTTTAGAATACTGTTAGAATTCTTTAATGAAAGAAATTCATTAATGTATTCTAACAGTTACATTGTTGAATTAATCTTTGAATGAAAAATACACAAAATAGGCACACGCTAATCTACATGTTATGTGGATATACATATTCTACTTCAGCTCTGTATCAAATGAGAATCAGGACAAGGTAACTGATTGGTTTGGTTTTCTTGGCTTTCATAATAGAATTGAAATATGATTATAGACAGTAAACCAAACATTTTATTTGGACATGGTGTCTTGGCTTGACATTGAAACCTGATGCTGAAAAGTATTAAAGCAGTTAAATTAAAAAAAAAAACAACAAACAACCAAACAAAAAAACCAACTACCCAAACCAAAAACCCACAACCAACCAACAACAACAAAAACCAAAACCAACCAACCAAACCCAAAAAACCCCCCAAATTAAATCCCAACCACCACCACACCACCAAAGAACTATTCCATCCTAGGTTATACCTTCCTGCAAAAGACTCATACCTATCAGGTTTACTGTAGTCTCTTCCTTTCCTGCACAGACATCTTCTAATATCACAATGTTGATAACACTGCAGTAGATCTTCATATGCATTCTCTTCAAGTTCCCAAGATGCATCCCTATAAACAAGGCAGAAGATTTGTTATTACGTCTGTATTTCTGACTGTCTAAATGGGTTACTCTGTCTTTATAAAAGATGCGTATAATAACCACAGGAAGATATCTCAATCACGTTCTAGGCAGAACTCAAGAGGGGAAAGAAAAATGTCCAGGAACAAAAATGCTACTATAAAATAGACAGCCTTTTTCTTCTGTCAAATTTGTGAGATTGAAATATTTATTATTTTTCACACGACCTCAGTGCGTGTTTGTCTCTTTCATATTATTCCACTTTGTCTCTCAAAAGGACATGAATATTTGTTTTGGCAGTCTACTTAAGTCACCACTGAAAATGGGCTCATGAAAAGTAATGCAGAATTTTCCAGGCCAGTATGGAAAAGTTCAACAAGTATTTTGACTCTTCTTCCTCCCCAGAATCTTGAGATTCTGTCTTTGTGTCTTATTTTGAGCTCCATCTAATGGTGGAAACTTATGAAAAACAACTCAGAATTTTAGAAGCACTTGTTATACTAAGCATAACCTTAGCAATCCCTAAAATGGGATTGGGAGAAGACGGAAGCTGGGTGGCTGAGTCATCAATCTGTCTGGACAAAAATTCAGGTAATTTAAAAACTTGGGCACAGAAAATACAATTCTATGTTCATGTGAAATTTTTGGTTTAAGAAGTGTTTTGATTTTTTTAAACAGGTCCCTGGTTGAATCACGGCATAAGTGAATTTTCAGAGCTTTGTGCTTTATGTTCGAGCTGACTAATTTGGATTTTGACAATTTTATGCGTAACTAAAAGGAAACAGGCTAATCCTTACCAAACCAAACAATCGTATCACTGAAGGCAGAACTGAAGTTTCACATATTAACAGATGCAGTTCCATTGAATACATTAAGAATGGGTTTAACACTGTATCAAAGTTGTTATAGAAGGGCGATCACTGGTAAAATTACTTACCTTTCTGGAATGTATATGCCCATTCTCAACATTTCTTTCTGAAATTTGTCCTTGTTATTACATACTGTGCACCTAAAGAAAAATATCCCAGCACTCAAAGCTTGATACTGGGTCAAGAGAAAAAAAAAAAAAAAGGAACACAACAAAAAAAACAAACCAATTATTGAATTACTACTGTCCTCAGGATGCTAATAAATAATGCCTTAATATCTATAACCATTATATTCATGGTTATTGTCCTGACATGGATGTTAAAGATGACATCAATCATGGTATCACTTCACACTGAAGCAAACAGTGAGCATTTTCTCTTCTTTTAAAGGACAAAAGCTCACATGCTAGAATCAGATTAATAAACAAAACCACAACCCTTTTCAGTCAACCTCTTCAGACCTAGAATGAGTTTATGAAAAGAACCTCATAACTTTTTCAGCTCTGGACTTAGGCAAAGAGAACTGATGAGGGATAAACGACATATTTAGCATTAAGATTCTGCATGTAATGACTTGCAAGAAGGCAACTACTTAGGTTGGATTTTAGTTCCTAAAAATAACAAAAGGCATGAAGTGCATCACACATACAGAAATATGGAGGGCGGCAATTCTTGTAAGACTCTTGTCTCCAAAACACAATTATCCTTCAGACACAGTACATTTCCATACCTACTGCCTACATTAAACCTAAGCAATTTTGCACAATTTTAAGCTAACGCTTCATTATTTTTAAACACTATAGAAATGTGATCTCTGGGAGAAGAAAAAAAGAAATGGAGAACCAGTGTTACCTGAAGGCATTCTCGATGAAACCAAGCGTTTTTACAGCAAGGACTTTTCAATACAGTGTATATTGGAAGTTGTTCAACAAAATCCAGACATATTGTACACTGTGAAGTTCCTCCAGATTCTTTAACTGGAAACTTTTGGACTGGTTTATGTTCCCAACAGTAAGATCTAAAAATAACAACATAAGGTTACCAATCAAAACAACATTTGAAGAACCATCCTCATAAAATTTGAGGATAGCAAAATTAATTCTGTTGTATGTTTTCCATGAATAAATGCTGTGCGACAAGCTAAAAAGGCAGACATGTACTAGTTTTGGCTGAGATAAGAGTTATCATCCTTCACAGTAGCTTGTATAGGGCTGTGTTTTAGATTTGTGCTGAAAACAGTGTTGATACTTCAGGGATGTTTCAGTTATTACTGAGCAGCGCTTACACAGAGACAAGGCCTTTTCTGTTCATCACAGTGCCCTGTCAACAGTAGGCTGGGGATGAACAAGTTGGGAGGGGATACAGCAGGGACAGCTGACCGCAACTGACCAAAGGGGTGCTCCATACTGTATGGTGTCAAGCTCAGCAATAAAACTGGGGGAAACAAGGAGAGACATTTGGGGTTATGACATTTGTCTTCCCAAGTAACTGTATACATGATGAAGCCCTGCTTTCCTGGAAAGAGCTGAACATCTGCCTGCTGATGGGAAGCAGTAGGTTAATTCCTTATTTTGCTTTGCTTGCACATGCAGCTGTTGCTTCCCCTATCAAACTGTCTTTATCTCAACCCAAAAGTTTTCTCACTTTTGCCCTTCCAATTCTTCCCCCATCCTGCTGAGGATAGTGAATGAATGGCTGTGGGATGCTCTGCTGCCTATAAGGGTTAAACCACAACACATTTAAACAACTTACGTATCTAACGGAGGAAGTCAATATAAGGAAGAAGCATGTTGGCAACTGACACTCTTCAATATACAGAGATCATATACCTTTTGGTCCACATAATGCGTTTCCTATCCTCAGAACCTCAAGTTCTTCCTAATTTCAATGTTACTAAGACATTAAAAGAGCAATTTTGAGTTTGCATATTGATTCTGCAATGTCTAAGTAGCATGATAAATTTCATAATTTAGCTTATTTTTGAAGATCTAAGACAGCCAAGAAATGCAGCTCTAGATAGAAGCTTTCTGGAAATACATCATTTTTACATGTGTTCGACTTAATACCAGTCGTTCATTAAACAAGTTAAAGTGCCTGCCAGACTTCAACCCACCCACCCTACAAACTATGCTTACAGTAGAATAAAGCCATTATCAGATGCCCTCAAGAGTATTTCGACTACAGCAAGATTCTAGACAGGTAACAGCAAAAGAAAATAAAATGTTTTTTTAGGCATCTGATATTAAACAGATTTCTCCTGTGGTCCATCTCTAACAAGCAGATCTAGAATTCTTGTTCTTTGAAACATGATGGAATAGTATACAATGTGTTTTGACGGCTGAGAGATAGGCAGCCAGAGCGTTGCCATTTCAACAAAGGCACAGCAAAGGAGGTAGGCAAACAAAAAACCCAAACCCAACCATTGTGCAGTTTATTTCAGAGTTTAGGACTTAATGCTCAATTTCATAAACAATATAACGATTTGCAGAAGGACTAAACTGTAGAAGGACTAAACTATATCCTTAGAAGTGTTGAGAATTTATAGATACCATATATGTAATACAACTGCTTGGCCTTCATGTTTTTCCACTAATCAGGTATTTTTTCCTTAGATAAACCAGGTGTCATTTATAATTAATAGCTAATCCAATGAGAACCCATTAAGAAACAGATCATCCCCTGTATAAATACAATGAATTAAAAATGAAAAAGCAACAAAACCCCATAACTTACCTGAAATCTTCCATGAACTGGAAAATACATTCCTTTTGTGTCCCACAAGGGAAATGGTAACTTCGTTTGCATTTGGGAGCTACACATCCAATTGAAGCACCTTTTTTCCTACAGATGTTACATTTCTAGGAATAATTTTGTTTACATGTTAATATTCTGTTATTTCTGAAATCAAAGTAAAATTACAGGAATTAAACCAATAGAAATATTACAAAGTGTGTAAGAAAGAATATCAGCCAATAGATTCTGCGACAAGACTATTGTGTTTTAGCTCTATTTCAAAGAGTAAAGATATATAGTTATTTCACAGACTTTGATCATGTATTGTTTTATATGCACATTGACTCGTGATACATAAGCCAAAATACATGTTATTTTACCAGTACCTATAGCTTAAATGCATCTATAAAATTAGATAATGTCAGCCTGAGCCTCAGCATAATGTCATGAGGTATTATGCATTTGTAATTTAGCCTTATTTATCTGCAACATACCCAGAAAATAAAAATATTAATAAACTTTTGCAGTCTTTATTAGCCTTGGTGGCTTCCAAGTACCCAATATACTTGTTACTTAAATGTAAAATTCAGATGCTTGAATAGGCTCAGCACACTGCTCATTTGCAAGAAAACAAAACAAACCCCACAGGTTTTAAGTGCACTTAAAAGTTACTTTCTCCCCCCCGTAAAGGCCAAAGACTTCATTATTACCAGTTTTGAAGCTCTATTCACTTCTTTTCTAATATCCGCAATTAAGAATCCACCTACACCTTCATCTTCTTCCCCTCTCTGCCAAATGCCACTGGACATCAACTGTGAAAACAAATTAAGTATTTTAAAACATTCACCTACCTGAAGATTTACAATTACTTACACTGTATTTGTCAAGTAAGACAAGTTTAGTCTAACAAAGCTTGTGTGCAAACATTTTAATGATGAAAAATTTTAAAACTGATCCAAAACATCTATACATTTTATCTGGTATGACACAGTACGGAATAGTAACATGAAAATAAATATTTCATAACATCAAAGTCTCAGGTAATACAGTAGAACCCAAGATGGTGTATTCTACCTTCCTTTGAAAGTATACAGACTATTCAGGTAATTACCAAACAATTACTTTCAGAGGAAGAAAAATTAAATTAGTTTAGTTAATGTGAATGACAATTGTGCTGTGGAGATAATGAAGCACAGTAGGAAGTATCTCTACTGAAGTGCAACCTAAGAGGAAAAGTAATTCACTTTAGAGAATTAAATAAAACAGAATCCAGTAACTAGGCAAGTCAGAACAGCCTAATGATAATTTAAAGTTACTAAGCAAGGCATTCACATCACAAAATCCAAGTAGCTAGTTTTACAACTTGATGCCTCCTATATTCTTTACAAACTCATTTTATATTTGTTTTATAATTTTAACACAGCATCATTTTCTAACTAAAGAGTTTTATCAATATTTTAGTCAAATAAATATAATATACTAGACCAAATTAAGAATATATTTTTTTCCTAAGGAGACATTTAGCAAAGAAAAATCAAACTGCACCCCAAACTGGCCTCTTCAACTCTTTCTTATATAATATTCATTGTAGTTAAGTAAAATCACAGGTTTTTGTTTGTTTTTAAGAAGCATCAGGGATCAAACTTAAAAGATGACTGCAGGAAGCTCATCACAGTAAAATATCTTATAAGTCATAAGGCTCAGTGTTGGAAGCATGCCCTTTTCTAGCTGTTCTGCTCCACCAGGAAAGGCCTTCTTCCTATCATTTCATATGGCCTATACACAAGACAAAATCATCACGAACACACCTAAATTTCCTTCCAGCTGCTTAAAATTTACTTAAGGAAAAAAAATATATATATATATAATATATATATTAAAAAAAGAATCAATCTTTATGTAACTTCAAAAAACCTTCACTCTGCCTAGGCTTTGAAGGATTCAATATACAACTTAGTAAATCATCTGCAGTCAACACAATTTTTAAAGACTGGTTGAGGAAAAAAAAAAACCCAAACAAAAAACCAAAACACCCAAATTGCTCCTGATATTCTTGAGACTTTTTTGAAACTTTGGGAAAAAAATTCAAACTTTTTTTTTTTTTTAAAAGTAGTTGTATTATTTTAAAGGCCTGCAAAAAATTTAGAGTTTAAAAGGTAGTTTAAGTATACCTTTAGAAAGAATATGAATCTTGTAAATTGCCAAGTGATAACAAAAGACACTCAATTGTAGTTTATATTCATAGCTCTGTTCAAATTACAAGCTTGTTCTAAATAATGATACTGTAGCTCTACATGATCAGTAGGGTGCATATTACTAAACTGCAAAGTAGGACTATTTCTTCAGTGTTACAACGCCTAAGTAATGTCACAGAATAACTCACAGCCAAGCAAGAACTAATGAGAAACAAATAAAACTAGACAACTTTTCTCTACTTTTTTTGACAAAGCGTGGAATTTTCACATTCCAAATTTCAAAACTCTAATTCTCCTACATAAGCAAATATGCATGTGCATCTTTTCCCTTTCTCTCATTGCTATAACAGGTTGGAAGAACTAAGTAAATGAATTTAAATGGATCATGAACAGAATTTAGTTTTGGATAAGTCTTTTGGTGATTTATTTTATCTGCTGCACGACAGGTTTCAAGGCTACAATTTCAACTTAACAGTTCAGGCTTTAGAACAACAAAACTGTTCTAACAACTGTTTGGACAGGTTATTACTATTTAATATGTTTTATTTGTTTTTCTGTTAAAACAGACAAGCTCCAAGATCAATTCCACATACTTACCAAACAGTAATAATGAACAGTGAGATTGTATTCCACATAGGTCTTTTTTTCTCCATACTTTTCAGGGCAGTCATCTGTCCGTCCACAGAGAACACAGGCTAAAATAGAGAATCATGTCTATAATCACATAATGAATGTATGGATTACTATGAATCACTTGTAGAGAAGTAATCTTCATGTCTCTTAATCACATGCATCTTGAAGTAGATTACTGGATTAAGGACAGTAGGCACCCCTCTCTCCTTAATGTAGACCTCATAGCAGCCTTCCAGTATCTGAAAGGGGGCTATAGGGATGCTGGGGATGGACTATTCATTAGGGACTGTAGTGATAGGACAAGGGGTAAAGGGTTCAAACTTAAACAGGGGAAGTTTAGATTGGATAAGGAAGAAATTCTTTACTTTGAGGGTGGTGAGGGACTGGAATGGGTTGCCCAGGGAAGTTGTGAATGCTCCATCCCTGGCTGTGTGCAAGGGCAGGTTGGACAGAGCCTTGGGTGACATGGTTTAGTGGGAGGTGTCCCTGCCCATGGCAGGGGGGTTGGAACTAGATGATCTTAAGGTCCTTTCCAACCCTAACTATTCTATGATTCTGTAAATGCATAGGTAGCTCACTATCCAGATTTGTTGTGTTATCCAGTGAGGCAAACAGGCTGATGTTGAGGGATGAAGTGGCTGCCTGCCAACTTACGAAGTTCAGTGCAGAAAATAATTTTGCTGTTTTCTTAAAAATGCTGTCTCTCAAAGTAATTTTCATATTTGAAGAGTTTCTGTGGCATTCATTGCATTTATTTTCCTGTTTCTTTGGGTTTTTTTTAATGGGAAAGAACTTATTCATGGTGTTTATTTTATTGTAGTGTAGTGGATTTCTTCTATTTAAGCGTCTTGTCATAGAATCCAAGGTTGGAAGGCACCTCAAGGCTCATCTGCTCCAACCTTCTTGGCAAAGCATGACCTAGACTAGATGTCCCAGTACTGTAATTGCAATATATACAATTTGTATGTCACTTTCCAACAGTAGTAGTAGTAATGGATGACCAGTTGAAATCAACTTGTGTAACTTGAGTTCTTTAAACTTCTGAAGTTTAAAGAACTTCTGAAGTTTTCTAAAGGGTAGTTCTATGCGTACCCGTAAATCCATGTCTTAAAGACGTATGTGTGACTATGTCCTATAAATTCATTTGTGATGCTGGATTACACTTACTTGGACTATCTCGCAACTGAAGCTCTGCTTTCTTACAGAGTTTAAAAAAATAAGCCTGTCTAGTGAAACTACCTTCCTTTTTTTTTTTTATTTTTTTTCCAGTCTGCTTTGCTCATTACTTCAATCATTGACAAAATTTTTAGTGAACAAATGTGGTTTGTTAAGACCTCAAAGCAGTGAATAAATTGGTTTTATATAATGCAATAATTGAAACATAGACCACAACTTAATTTAAAATATAGGAGATGCTTTTTTGTAAACATTTAAAATAAGTTATCAACAACTGCTTTAGCAGTTTTAGTTGGAAAATTCAAAGTAAATCATGATTTTACATTGAGGTTTTTAGAAGCTTATGAACAGTTTTTAGATACCACTTTTTTTGTATGTGTCTGACTTTACTTTCTTCTCTTTAGTTTAGTCCAATGGTGAAAGGCTCCATGCGATACATGGTCTCTACTGGTGCAGACGGAACTGTTTGCTTTTGGCAATGGGATACAGATTCAATGAAATTCAAGTATGTAAATGGGTTGCTGATTAAATCTGTTCCATGCTATATTCTATTAAGTCATTTGTTTTTAACTAGCTAAAAAGAAGTTTTTGTTGTGATAATAAAGATATTGTGAAAGTAATCTATTATGTAATTATTTTAAAGCACCATTGCTAACTATACAAATTTGTTATTCTGTTGTCCTGGGAGGTTAGTTGGGAAATAAATTTTTTGCTGCGCTGAAAGTATGTATAGAACAACTAGAATTGCTGCAAACATAAGTATGTTGGGACAGCATAATAAAGCTTTTTGTTTGTGTTGAGGTTTCAACAGTTGTGTAGTTTTAGGATGTTTCTTAAAGAACTTGCGTGCAGAGTATGTTCAAGGTAGGTTTTAATGCTCTGTATGTGATTGCTGTTTATTTGTACAAATAAACAATTAGATTACTACCAGAAAAAAGAGATCTGGGATGATCAGTCTGTATCTAGTATTGTGCCATATGATGGTAGTTGGTATAAAATTATCCATTTTACATTAAAGCAGCTATAAAAAAAAAAAATCAGTACTTTAGAAAGCAGATGGTTGTTTTGCCTTTTAATTCCTACTTGTGATCTTAAGGTAGTCGAATTGCAGCAACAACTATCAAAGGCATAGCTTCATATGAAGAACCTTTTAGGGCTGTAAGTTGTAGGAGGAGTGTGTTTAAACTGGATCCTTAATTATTCTCCCAAAATTAATTTAGAGGCCTGTAAGAGATGTAAACATTGTTTAAAGTAGTTTAAGCATGGACTTAAATTGAATTTAGCATTGCTAGGTCTCAAAGCAGCATTCTTAGGATTCAAATCTCTGTACTGTGTATCATCAAAACAAATAAATGTTCTTTTACTGAAGGTGTCAGCATTTCCTTTGATAAACAAAAAACACTTGAACAGAAAAGCAGTAGAATAATAAGTAGAAACCTATAATGTTTGTAAGTGGCACAGTTTGCTGGATTTCTCCTCAATGTAGTTCTTATTATCTACTTTCTGTGAGATTATGGCCATGTCAACTAGAAAAGTTTGTACGTGAGTTGCAGAACAAGAAACCAGTCTTTTAAATCATCATGTGCACTTTGGTGCAAACTTTTATTTACTTCTATAAAATGTTATGATTATGCACAGCGTTCTGCAGTTATGCTATTTGGTAGGCCTTATTTAATGTACTGTTGGTTGATTGTAATTTGAGGTCAAGAGTTTAGTACTTCGTGGATACGCTGTGCAGGGTGTAAATCATACTTGCCAAAGGATGAGTGAGAATAAACCTTCTTTGTCATGTCATGTTATCCTTGCGAGGTAATAGCATCTTGCAGAAAACATCATAAGCTGTGTGGACTTCAAATACTGTTTGTGTATGTGTGTACACTAGTTTTGAAAAGTAAACCTTATTGTTTATCCTCCTGCACAAGGTTTACAGAAGTTACTGCATGTATTTAAGAAGTACCTGTTATGTAGATGTTTGAAGAAGCATACCTTTATTTTGTCCTGTTTCAAACATCTTTTCTTTTTAAGCAATCGGCCGGTGAAATTCACAGAGAAACCTAGACCAGGTGTTCAGATGCTTTGCTCTTCATTCAGTGTAGGTAAGTCACATACAGTTTGAGTTTAGCATTGTGATTTCTCGTCTTTCCCCGTAAGCAGTTATAATACTCTGGTGGTGACAGCTTTAAAATACAGAAAACCAACAGCTGTACAGTAAGCAATTGTATGTATGTGTACTGTTAGCCTATGACATTAAATAATGTTATTTGCCTTAGCCAACAGGTGAAGGCTGTTGAACTAAGTGATATTATTTCCCTTTTGCCATTGGTGATTTTACAGAAGTCACCTGGTGCTTGATTACTTTGCATTCATCTTTACTGGGTTTGGGTGTGAGGTTTTGGTTTGGCTTTTTTGGGTGGGTTTTTTTTTTTTTTAAACCCTTAGTATAGTGTCAGGGGCAAAATTAGTTCTCTAAGATACCACAATGAACAGCAGTGGAAGTGGTTACTGCCAGTAGCAGGAGATCTTGATTCTGTGCCATTTGTATGCAGGGATGTTCATAAAGATCCTTTCTTAAGAATCTGCAAAAATACTTATAAGTGTGCTTCACTCCTGGCTTGTAGTCTTCTTTCTTTCTAATCATGTGGGTGGCTTGTGGGAAGGCTTACTGGTACTGTACACTAGGAACATTAGAACAAACTTGGCAATTGCAGAAATAAAATAGAAATCAAACTGTAGCTTGTTAGTGTTGTCAGGGAATAACCCTGGATTTGTTTGTGTTTGGGGGGTTTTGAGGTTTTCTTTGTCTGGGTTGTTTTTGACAGCACTTTCAAATGCCAGGAGGCAGCTCATAGTATTGCTGCCCCCATGGCTAAATACCAGTGTACTTAGACTGGTTTACTTATGCTCCTACCCAGTTTCGAAGCAATTCATATGACCCAAATGAGACACATGTTTCAGTGAAAGAGTAAGCTAGGTTGTTATGTTGGTGACTAGAAATATTCCCCATAACCAATGGTTTCTATGTGCAGTTAGAGGTGTTAAATGTTTCAACATTCTTCTAGATACATATTGTTAAAACTTTATAACACTGACTGTGGCTTTTTTTTTTTTTCTCTACTGTGATTGAGAGTGCTTTCTGGGGCAGGAGGGGAACTTCCTTCCATTTCTGTATGTCAGTGGAGGAACATTAAAAATGTGACACTCTTAAGATTATTTTTTTTAAAATTCTTCGGACTACTTTTGTTAAACCAAGCATCTGAGAAGTGTTGGTGATGTGTTTAATTTCTTATACTGTTGCTTAATTATTGCATGTATTTTTTTACAGGTGGTATGTTTTTAGCAACTGGTAGTACTGACCATGTCATCAGGATGTACTTTTTTGGCTCTGAAACACCTGAGAAAATAGCTGAATTGGAAAGTCATGCTGTAAGTAAGATTGTAAAATCTAATAATCAGTTATTTCAAGCAGTACTGAAGTTGCAAGTTAATCACAGGATGGTTTTGGTTGGAAGAGACATAAAAGGTCATCTGATTCCAACCCCCCTGCCGTGAGCAGGGGCACCTTCCACTAGACCAGGTTGCTCAAAGCCCTGTCCAGCCAATTAATGTTGTTAGTGGGTTTGTAGTGATGTTCTTTTATTAAGTATTTTTAGAACTTACGTAGAATTTCAGCCAGTCATGTCAATGTGATGACCATTTAAAAGGCTGGAGTGTATCAAGATGATACTTAAATTCTGTCTTTCCAACTGAATATCATACATTTATCTAATTCTAAACTGGGTGGTTTGTTCTGTTGCTTCCCTCTGATGCAAGTGTATCTAGCCACCTACATATTATATGCTGTATGCAGGAAGTAGATAGGCTGAGAATATGGTTTTCATTACTCAGGTTATTATTATCTGAAACCTTTTGTATCAAATGTTTAAATGGGATTGAGTTTCTATAATTTTGCTTGTGTTCATCTTGACCTTTACTCACGTTTTCAGTGGCTGTGCAAGCTACTTTATGCTTCCTACATAATAAGTCAGCTTTCTGATTTAGCGTTATTTTCCCATGTGCTTTATGTAGTGTGTGCTGCCTGTCTTTACTTGCTTTCTTGATACAACTGGTACCTGTTAGGAAAATAACTTCTTAGATAAAATACTCTTATTTTTTATTTGTGTACCTTAGTCTTGTGTATCTCTGACTTCCCCTGCTGCGGATCTAAGGGAAACTTTGCTTATGTTCGTGTGCTGAAGGTTGGGTCATTTTTTTTTCAGCATTCGATACACAAAGAATCTTTAGTTTTACTGTGGAGAATTTAGATTTCATTGAACCCCTTACAGGTCTTTCAAGGGCAGCTCTTAAAATACCCATCTTAATTTTGTTTGCCTTAATATGTTTTCTCTAATACTGAATCTGACTTTAACCGTTTATGTTACAGTGGCAAGGCTTGATCAATATGTATTTTTGATGTAGAGAAGACTTTCAGATCTGAAGATACCAAAGTGTGCCATTTACTTTTCCTGTAGCTCATATTGTGATTAAAAAAAAAAGTAATTAATTGTATATTTCTTAAGGAATGTATAAGTAGGAGTGGGAACAACAGATTCCTCTTAATTTAGTTGGCTTAAGGTATTGGAAATACATACTCAAATATTATTTAATTGGCTGCCAGGTTATTAATGGACAGTTACTTCATCTGTCAATCATTCATATTTAATTGGGACTTTTTTAAAAACTTGCGTTTTAAGTGCATTGACACTTAGTGAATTCTGATATTTGTTGGACTTGTTTCACCTTGCAGTTAAAATTTAGAAATTATACAATCTGCAATTTTTTCATTGTTTCAGATTTTGATAAACTCAGATTTGTGAATATGAAAAAATATGAAATCATATTTTCTATTTAAAAATAGAATTTCTAACAAACTGTATTTTTTCTTACAGGATAAAGTTGACAGCATTCAGTTTTCTAACAGTGGTGATAGGTATGTTGAAAGATGCTAAAATGTGAACAAACAATACATTATTTGGAATTAAAAATGTATTATTGTACTCACCTGCAGTTTTCCAGTAAGAAAATTCTACTTGAAACTTAAAAGGGAAATTTGAACTAATCCAGGAGAAGACAATTTTCAGCTGCCTTTCTTAGCTTTCTATTAATCTTTGTTTGACAATGTCTTTAGACTGGCTGGGTTTTTATTTACCTGGAGGAGTACTTTTTAACATACCCAATATATTTGTGGCTTCATAAACCTCTTCTTCCCCCTTCTTTCAATATTGGACCAAAATAGGAAATGAGACAGTGCAATGTAAATGATCTAAAATCAGTTTTAATCCTTTTCGTTTTTTCCTAGCCTTCTATTAATTTTTAAGGAAATTGATTTAACAGAATTTTTGAACTGTTTGGGGGGGGAAGAGGAAAAGAGGGGGTAAGGGTGAAATGTGTAAATTTCATTTATAAAACCTCACCTATCTTTCCAGCACAGGATGGAATCAAAATTGATCTCTGATTTGTCTATCACTAATGAAGATGCGGATTTTAGCCTTCAGGGCAGACTTACACTTGTAACCCTAAGTTGCAACTTCTTTTTCTTTTTAATTGGGATTTTTCTCTTGAAAGCCAGATAACTGTTACCAAGAACACTACAGTTCAGAAGCACTCTTTCCTGGTGTACTGGAAAGAAAGTTCATGGACTGATAACAGTAAAGAATTCTCTTGCACAGAAATTGAAGATTTCACTTCTAACAGTCTTCCACTGTAATGTTTTAAATTGTGGTGGTTTGTAATTAAATATACTTAAAATCAGATTTGTTTGAAGATGAATTAACAATATTTTAAAACTTCTTCAAGGTTCATAAGTGGCAGTAGAGACGGAACAGCTCGAATCTGGCATTTTGAGCAAGCAGAATGGAGGAGTATATTGTTGGATATGTCTGATCGATTACCAGGGTATGTGAAGAGTTGCCTTTTTTTTTTTTTGTTTTTTTTTGTTTTTTTTTGTTTTTGTCTGTTCTGCTAAGTCAGAAAGTTTGAAAAACTCATCAATATTAAGATGAAGTAGTGTGGTCTTTGGGGGGGATGAAATGAGTGTTCTGGTCATTTAACAATTTGCTTAGTTTGTACGAAGTCTAACTTCAGCCTATGCTTGACTAAATGCGTAAATATATATAGCTTTCAAATGTATGTTGTGCCAAATAAATTGCATTTCCTTCGTTATGGGGAAAAAAGTTACTAGAAAGTGCAGTAGATCTCTATCTGGATTTCAGACACCTGACTGGAGAAACATGTTTAAGATTGGTAAAAATAAAGTAGATCATAACCTCTTTCTGAAGAGGTCATGATAGATAATAGGTGGGTTTCATCAAGAACTGATCTTGGTGACTATTTTAATTGATTCTTTCGTAATTTTTAAAATGTGTATTAATGAAATACGCTGGTGGCACACAGTTTGAAAAGTGTCATTCCAAATTAAGATCAGAATATTGCGTGGCACTGGATAAACGTGAAGGATGGTTGACTTACAGTAGTACAGAATGCTGAGTCAGCTTTTGTAGACACTAACCAGAAAGTAATTTGTAGGTGATTAAATGAGAGGGGGGAACTAACACAAAAACCCCTTGGGTATATGAGGTGGTTGGGGGGTGATTGTAATCTTTTCTTGTGATGCAGTCATGAAAAAAATAATAAAGTGGTAAAGTGGTTTTACTAAGTGATATTAATATGTGAGATCTTACTGGCATCTTTCTGGGTTAATATGCACAGTTGTAGTTGTATGTAATTTTAGAGAGTGTCTTTTTTAAAACAGGCTACTGGTTGATGTGGAATATAGATAATACTGTGTGAAGCTGTGTTTCAAAGAAAGCTTGTTCTTTCAGTTGACTAATGCTGAGAGAGAGTGTTATGTGTACTATAAATGTATTTTGGGGCGAGAAACGAGGAGATAGATTGACATTAATAGAAAGTATTATCTTTAACATATATGTGTTGGGAGTCAGAAACAATGTTTTATTGTAGAGATTAGCTTCTGAAACAGTTTCAAAGCTCTTGATGGTAAGAAGTCCCAACTTTTTAAAGAAATTATGTTATATCGTGGTTTAAGCCCAGCCAGTAACTCAGAACCATGCAGCTGCTTGCTTGCTCCCCTGCGCCGCCTTCCTCCCCTTGCTCCTGGAGGGATGAGGAGGAAAATCGAAAGAATATAACTCTCACGGGTTGAGATAAGAACAGTCCAGTAACTAAGGTATAACACAAACCCACTACTGCTACCACCAATAATAATA
>JANHGB010042489.1:107014-121913 GCA_026283785.1 Coracopsis vasa
CTAAAGTTTAAATGGTGCTTCTCTTTTGCTGTGTCTGAACACTGTGATTCACAATCAGCACTCTATTACGGGCAAAGCTACTGCATTGTGTAGATGGACCGTGGAGGAACAACCATGATATTGAGGTGAAGGTGATTACATATATGTTAGCCTTCCTGAACTTGAAAAAGCGCTTAAAATTACCTTTCTACATTTGATGACCAGTTGTAGTTTATGTTTCTATGGGTTTTTACTTGCTTGCTTATTGAAATTTTTAGGTTCATTAAAAAATTGAAAGTTTTTCCTTTTTTCATCTTGTAAATGAGAGGCAGGAATCCTTGCACTTATTATCTCCCAATCCAAACAAATGAACTCTAGCCTGTAAGTGTAAATACGCTACTTTGCTTGACTGTTTTGTTTTATGTTTGAAAGCTATATTTAAATGTTTGTTAATACTTGCCTTGCTGAAAGCATTTTGTAGAGTCATTAATTGCAGGTTGTGGGTGATGCTGATGATACTTTGGGAAGTATTTGATTGAGATGCAAACAGGCAGCCACAATATCTTTTCAGAGTAAGATAACATCCTGTTTTGTAAAGGACAGGAGAACACTGTTAGGTCTTAAAGAGAAATGGTTTTATATAACTTCTTCAGCACTCTGAATTCGTTTCTGTAAAAAGAAACACTTTTGGTAGACTTATGAAATATTTCAAAAGAAAATTGTATCTTTTTTCATAAACAGCTTTAAGGAAAAGAAGTAGTTGGGGATATGTTTTGATATTCTACTGCCACTTAGTTCTTTGAAGGTTGAAGTCTTTCAGTATTACTTAAATCTTTAAAAGAGGATAAGGTTTTTTGAGATGTTCGAGTGTACAAATATTTTACATAATTTGGGAGAGAGGTAGCCTTGCTTATGAAATTCGTAACACACCTCAAGCAAGAATCTTATCTACAAAGATTAAGTAGAATATAAATTATTATCTTTGAGCATTTAAATAAAATACTTATTTTAAAGGTGGGCAGGGTTGTTCCTTTAAGGACTGGTATTTTCTGTTTAGTTTACTATGGAAATCTTCAAATTTTTATAAATAAGCAGGAGTAAGCAAACTTAGCTGAAACCTGTTGAACAAAAGTACTTCAGTCAGATAGACTGTAGTCAGATTACTTATCGAGTAGTAACTAAACAAGTCCATGTCAGTGCAGAGGGATAGAGGTTACCTTAAGCCATCCCAGAAGACTAAGATGAGGGAGCACTCAATGGATGCAGAAGCAGAAATTTCTGAAGCATCTTGAAATCAACCAAAAATGTACATCGTATGATGGCTTTTTTATTTGGAGGTTTCTGTCTGTTCCCTCCTCAGTGTGTTACTTCTGCTAAAAGCTCATGGAGTACCCTACTGGAGAGGTCATGAATACTAATTTTTCTGTCTTAATAAAATATGACATGCTGTTGTTTTGCTAATCTTTAATGAGGAGCCTCAGATTTTAGAAAGCATCACTGAATTATCATTGAGGGTTGACCATCATTTAGAGCTGACTTTAAATTCCTTTCATGTAATATTCTGTCAGTCTTACTTTCTTTTCCTTTGACACTGATGTTCTGCACATCATTCACAATAACATGGATAAGAACCTTATAATTTTTACAGATACAGGGACAAAGCCTTACAGCCAAAATGAAAGCTGCCATGACAAAAATAAGGTGGGTTTTTTTTTTTTAAACGTGTTATTTAAAGACCTTTGGCATTGTGACAATCAAGATGCTAATTTTGACTTCTCAGGCAATGGTAGATCATCCTTCAGTGGACCCTGTAACCCCTTCATCAGCCCAGACAAAACAGAAACACAGGTCCACTGAAACTGGTGGTGTACCCTGAGGGAGTACATAGTTGTCATGTGCTGCACAAATGCCTTTGAATAATATATGAATGAAAATCTCAGCTCCAAGATCTAGACTGTTTGTTGCAATTTCATTGTTGGTTTGTAATATTTCATAGCTTTTCGAAAGATTGAGATGCTAATACAGGAATTTCACCATGGAAGATTAGTTCTGGAGTCTGACAAAAGCAGAAGAAAAATGGTGATGGCCTCAGTGACCTCTCTGCAGATGTGCTTCACTTAAGTAAAAAGTGTGAAGGTATCAGGGGATTGCGATAGATATCTGAATTTTGTTTGCTGCAGTAGAGTATGAAAGGGAAGGGCCTATGCAGTGCAGTTCGTGAATAGATGTAAGGAAAATACCAGATAAGCTAACACCAGCCAAGGAAGCGTTATTCACTGGTGACAAACGAGTCTTGTTTTTTTGTATTTGTTACCAATGATTTCTTCTGTATTTACAGAGAAAGGAAATTTGATCTTAAACCTCTTCTCAAGCACTGAGATGAGATTAAATTCTCAGTTCTGAAATAGACAACCTAAAATCTTGATTGTTTTAGAGATTATGATGTACCCTGCACCTGAATTCAACTCTGGTACCCTTACATAAGTATTCTGGTTTTAATTTACTATCTTCCCATTCTACTGAGAAAGACCTTTGAAGAATGCAAATAAGGTTGGTTGAGATATTGTGTCATAAGTATTATCTCATTGCAGAAATTTAGAGCTGAAACTCACTACCATAATCCGTGATTATCCAGACTTCTCACATTCTGCAAATTGCCCAAGATCTGAAAATTGGCTAGACAAAAGGTTAAAAATAGCAGGAGATTATTTAGTTCCATGAATACATTCTTTTCTTGGATCACTATCAAGGGAGCACAGCCTTTATTCTTTTCAAATATGCAAATAGTTACAAATAAAGAATTTTATTATAAAATTAATAGTTTTTAAACCAGAAGCATGGAAAATTATTCCTATTAAAAGGTCTGTTCTTCTGTTCAGCCGTTTTTCCTTTCTTAAAGGTATGAGTTTAATAGGAAGAGAACATTCTAATATACAGCTGTAAGACCACAATATTGGAACTGTGCACTGGGGGCCAGCTCTGGGATATAATTTAAAAGGCAAATAGAAAAGTGCTGATACCTGACATTGGTCTTTTAGTATGTTAATAAAGCTGTGTTTCTTACAACTCCATTTGCTGCATGAGAAATGTACTACTCTATTTGTTTCAAGTTCTGCATTTATTCTGTTGATCTACATCTTGTTTATGGGCAATCAGAAGAGAACTCTTACTCATATAAAACTATTCATATCAAATTATTAGTTAGATGCTGTAGAGAATGTAATATACCCTAAATGACTGATCTCTTGCTAAGCTGTAATTGTTTCATACATGAAGACCTGAAATCACCCTGGGTGAATTGAAAATTGGAAAAGAAAAAAAATTCCTCTTAATTTTTGTTTTGATAATCATGTCAGAGCAATAAGTACCCTATAAAATTCTATCATTTTTTAGCTACTTAGCTACCAAGTCACTTTCAGTTGTCTAGAGAATTATTTAAAGATGCCCTATTCATCCACAGGTGTTGACAAGCACAGCGTGTAGAATGCTACTTTGTCCTAGAAGTGGTGTACTGAACACATGTAATAACTTGGGAGAATGAGTGCTAGTAGCTAAGAATTCCTTCAATCCAGTGAATTTTCATTAGTACCCTTGTCAAAGGAATGTAGGTTTGAGTGGGAGAGGGCTTAGCTGTACAAACTCTGTGGATCAACTGTGGCTGATTAAAACCAGCAGAGGGTAAATGAGCTTCTTTATTGACATGTACTATTTATACCACTTTTAGGAGTGCACTCCATTTGCCAAGTTTACTCAGAATAATCTGTGGATATATATAAACTGTGAAGTGAATGCCTTCAACATTCAAATTTTAGCTTTGAAAGCACAGTTCACTATAGTGCTAATCCTTTGCTCAGTGTCCTAGATGATACTGCTGTGCAGATTGTGACTGTCAAGGTAGTGATAGTCAGATCAAGCTAGAGTTGAACCCTGATCATCCTGCCTATGGAATGATGTTTATTTATATCAGTAATTGCTATTTTATCAGAGCTGTGGACCAATTCACAATTTATTCCTAGCTTTCCAAATTATTGATTGGGCGGTGTTATGTATTTGACTTTATGTAGAACAGAACAATATTTGGGACATTTTTGTTGCCTTATCATGCAAACTCTGGAGATGAATACTGGGCCTCCTTCCTGAAGTCCAACAGAAATCAAAACTAACCTTGTTTGATATCCACATGCCCCCAAGGACAATGGTCTTCATTTTCGTCTCTAGTTCCTTTTATTCTGATCACTATGGACTCAATTTTCCTTTCAGTGACCCCGAATAAACATGTGGCAGCCTAGGGGGTGCTGCTTTCCAAGTCTCTCAAACTTCACTAGCAAATTTACATTTTAATTGTTATATAAACAAGAGTATCCAGAATTACTTCATCTGCATTAAATACTTCTGAAAAATGACAGTTATTGCCCTGGAGATTTAACCTATTTATTTGTTTGTTTTCTATGAAATAAATTAGATAGTCGGGGAGTGGCAGTGTAAATTTCTTCATGCCGTTTAATTGTACACTCATGGGGCCTGAGTAAGCAGATCATAATTCTGAGGTCTGAGTCTTTATATCATCTCAGCAGACTGCAAACTTGGTTACTTGTCATAGCCAATGTGGTGGCTGCAGTGGCATGGGTCCCTCCTCTAAGTTATAAAAAGAAAATAGAGCATTCATTTCATATGTTATTACAGAGTACCAGTCACCACTAGTCTGTGATATGAGCCAAAGACATACAAGGAGAAAGACTTTGCCTCCCTCATCCTGGTTCTCTGCAGGACAAGGCTGAGCCAAGTGGCTGATGAGGCTGGGGTTCTTTTCCACATTCTGGCACTGGCCAGAATTGTCTCATTTCCCCCTGTGTCAGCTTTCCAAGCTGTAGTGTACGAAAGCCATCAGTGTACGAAAAATCATGTTGACTTTCTTTGCAAGATATGTTCAGCACTGTTCTTGGAAAAGATAAGGTCATTGCTACCAACTGATTTTCCTAAGATTAAAATTTATACACTTAAGCATAGGTTCTGAAAATACACTTAAGCATAGGTTCTGAAACTGATTTACTTAATACTATAAGAAGTCTAAAATTGTTTCATGTATCAATCAGCTGGCTTGCTGTTGTCATCTGTTGTTGTTTCTTGAAGTGTAACAAATTAAAATCAAAGCTTGGTATAAAGTTCCCTACCAAAGCAAAAGTTGCAAATGAAAATTACAAAAAATCACCACTAGATGGAGTCAATGATTTTCTAAATTATTCTTCATCGCTTAATATAATAGAGTTGCAAAATTATTATGATCACTGAGTTAAGTGGAATATGATAATTTAAGTAGCTCACCTGTATCTTGTTATAATTGCATTATCTGTTCTTTAAGCTTTACAATTCTATGATTTTTCACCTCATTTAAAATATTTTTTACAATTTGGTGCTGAATAACAATATTTTAATAGAATTCTGTATCAGACTTACAACATCCTGTATTAATGCTCACATTCACTAACTACTCAGGTGTCTAAGTTGTTCTTATGATTCTCATCAATCCTGCCATTTCAAAGGGTAAGTTCAATTCTAGTGGTTTCATCCTCTTTAGTAATTATAAATTGATAAATAGGGCGAATTACCATACTTGTAATTTTTAGTTCATGTTTAAATAAAAATATTTTTATGCACTGTTCTGAAAAGCAACTTGGAGATCAACAACCGTGAAATCCCAGTTGTTAGAAGTAAGCTGTACTAAACTTACAAGCAGAAAGATTCTTCTGTCAGGATCTGCAAACTTCACCTCAGACCAGGAGTATTTTCAAGTGTCATCCAAGTGAAACTAGTAATTTTTTCATGTTACATTACTTACTATAGTTTAGCTTCCTTATCAGAAGATAGCCAGCCAGCCAAAAATTTCATTCATTTTTATTCCATAAAATATAACTTGTTTTCACCAGAGTTGTCCAGATGTGCAGGCTTCCTTCCCATGGGCCATTACTAACATGTCACTTCTGAAGTGCAGAGTATGCAACCACTGTCAATGTTTTCATTTTCTGAGATATCTTGCCTTGCAGGCAGACCCATTGTGGTTGTTTTTTGTACAAAACAAAAAAAAGGAGAAAAGATTTCCCTTCAACAACATTGCTCCTCTTGGACTACAAGTACCAGGCAGAGTTTTAGTAATTTGTTGAAGAAAACCACTTCATTTGTGGCAAAACAGGCACGTGGCAGTACTTAAAAGGACTCTTTCATTGTTTAGTAAATATGATCACTAGTTCTAAACTCTTTTACCAGTGCTGAATCTCCTCTAACACAGCTTTTACCTTATTTTGTTTCTTCTGTTAATAACAAGAAAAAAAGTATGAAAAGAAAAATCTCATCTTACCGTTACTGTTTCTGTTGCTAGGCGAATTAGTTAATGCATTCAGTATATTACTTTTACCCAGCTTCTTAGAATATTCATTTATACTAATAAAGGAATTTTGGAAAATAGAAAAATTTTGGATCATAAACTACGTAGTGAAAAAAACACACAAAGATATTTATTATTCAAATACTATAGGAAAAACAATGAGAAAAAGTATAACTTTAAAATCTGTAGTTGGCTGTAACTATACAAAACTATATTTAAAGAAAGCAGATGACTTGCATCTTATTTTTAATTACCCTTATCAAAAAGTGATAATGAAAAAAGCATAAAAGATTTATGTAAATCTCTTATTCATTTGCTTTATGTCATCTTGTGTTTGGTGAAAAACATGAACAAAGCTGCTGAAGAAGGAAAGAAAACCAGACTTTTTCGAGCCCCAAACCTGAGCTTTGTTATATATCTAAAATCTGTGCCCTATTATTCTTGTATATTATTACTGTAGAACTCAAACAGTCATATTCAAGCCTATCTGTAGGTAGCTTTTTCTGTTCAAGTTGCTGAAAGCCAGATCAAGAATCTGTCTAAATTCTGCTCGTTATTTTTGGTCAAATATTGTCCAAAGCACAATTTTGCAGACTAAATTCATGTTCTTTTAATCAACTACTGTTGCAGAGCCATAGGTTTAAAAATGCACATTACAATTACTTTTATATATAATGAGGTAGCTAAGACTCTAATAGTTTGTGGTGTCTTTTCACATCTAAAAAAGTAAATGGGTTTATGCAACCGTGTTGAGTAAAGGTCACATGCTAATAAATGAAATGGAACACATTAGAATAAGCAATTTACGTATAAGCTTAATTTTGTAAAGTTTACAAAGATTATTTTTAAAACATGTAGGCTTGGAATCAGTTATATTGTGTATCTGATGATATAGTCATCTTTCAGAATAGTTTGTTTCATTATCCAGTTAATTTCAGAATTATACTTCACAGATTTGACGTGTTTGCTTTATGCATTCATAGCTGTTGTCAAGAACTTTAATGGCTTACTAACCCCCACCTATGAATAAACCTTTTGCCTTTGTAAAACTGGAAGGATGTGGCAGAATAGAAGCAAGAAGAGTTTTTACACCTCCTCTTGTCAGTCTGAATGATTCACTAGTCATGGTAGGCTGTATGCTCTATATCAATACAATTAAATAATCAGTACCTGTAAGTTAAATCACTTCTCACACCCACTAGTGAAAATATGACAATAAAGCTATTCCCATTATAGTTTTCTTTTTTCATTGAAAGCAATTACATACAGTTTAGAGACTACAGCTACAAGACATAAAAAAAGATATCTAAAACTTCTTCTCTGTAGGTAATAAACTAAACACAAAAAAAAGATACATTTCTGTAGAAGTACAGTATGTGATTTTTACAGGACAAGACGCTGAGAGATGGCAAATAGTCTTTTGTTTATTTAATTGTAGGCCCTGTAAATGTCATTAGGATCCTAGACAAAGAGTAGTTTTGACTTGAGAATTAACTGCATGATGCATTAGTTACAAAACGAACATATAAAACTTTTTTTTTTTTTTTTAAAGTGAAGCATTGTTTTAACCTTTAAACTCATGCAGTGGGAAGAGGGTGCTTATTGTTTCTATGAATTGCGTGGCTAAATCTTCTAATAACCTGCTTTGGGTCTTGTCAGCTGAAAAGCTCTGCTAATTCTGTGTAAAACTTGTGGTCCCTATGTTAGATTTCCATTAGAAACACAGGTGGCAAAAAAAGTTTTTTGCTACCTGTTCACAGGATTCTTTATTGATGAATGAAGTTGTTATCAATGTGGTCACTATAGTGTAAAAAATATCCTTGTGATTAATAAGAATTAGTATCTCTGAACTTGTGACTTTCTTAATCTACTCTGAACTGTATCAGGCACCATGAAAAGTCCAACTCGCTGTCTTTTTAATTTGATTTTAACAATGCCTTAAAGAAATAGTGAGAAAACAATAAGGTTACTCTCTACAGGCTTTATGTTCTGCAATGATTCCTGCTGTAGAGGTGGACAGACCAACCTGGGGCTCCTTGTATCTTAGAAATTCAAAAAAAGTTAACTCTTAAAGTTACCTTTAAAGTTAAAAGTTACCTTTTGTTGAGTAATAAGTACCTAAATAACAAATAACAGCTAAACTCTTTTTGTCACCATCTGCATCAGCTTACAAAACAAAGCATTTCAGGGAAACTCTAGGTAAGAAATTTAGATGTTCAGTCTAAACAGTACAATCAAGTATTAATATTTTGAGGTTTCATGCAGTATTCAACATGAATGAGAGGAGATTATATATTATATATTATATATTATACAGTGTCTTTTGGTAACTTAGTTGGACCATTTTTATGGAGGAAGGATAATGAAAACTTTGAAGTGATGCAACTGGTCATCAAGGAAAGGCTAGAAGAGAAAGCATCTCAAATAGGTTTTTTGCAGTAAGGTTTTATTTTGCCTTGTAAACTCTTGTATATACCTCTGTCACCCTGGAACTCTACTTTTTACTATGAGAAAAGATTTTAAGTCTTCTTTAGGGAAAGAATTCAGTTTTGGCCTTTCAGACTTTGTCTTTTTGCCAGATATAGAATGAGCATAAATGCCTAACTAAAAGGCAGATGAATTTCTGTCTCAATGAGAATTCATATTGAAGTTTCTCAAGCAGGGAAGGTATTACGCAAACAAGTTACAGGGCAGAGCAGGAATTTTTGAGAAATACATTTTGACAGACTCATTTTGTTGGCTTGCAGTGAAATGGAGTGCAGGCTTAATGTACTAAAGTTTGAAAATAATTTGGCATTTATCCACAAAGCTTAAGCAAGTTATCTTTTTTTAATAGGATAATGCAATACCATTTTAGGATGCACAACATGTCTTCACTATTGACAGAGTCATAGAAAGGGGGATGGCCACACTGGAGGCTTTTGGGACAGAAAGCATTATTAGTATTGGTACATTATGTAAGATGTACTTGGACTGTAGGAAGCAGGACTGGATACAACAGCAAAAGTTAGTGCTGATTTTAAAACAGGAAATTTTATTACAGTGTTAATCTTAAATGAATAAGTGAAGTTAACATATCTGATAGATTTCTTCTCGAGGATGTCTGCATGCTAGCTACGTAATGCAGCATTAGTTACTCCAGCACTGCAGAACACTCCCTGCAGTGGACACAAGACCTGTCCTGCCTCCTTGCATTTTCTGATGCACAGTTCTGTCATGTCTTTTAGCAAAGAATACCAGTCAAATAGCCTGCATCCATAATGCTTTCTGATATTCTTTTAGGGGCCAAGCCATTCATATTCTTAGTGAAGGCTTTCAACATGAACCCTTCCTAAGCCCTTAAAGTCCTGTGACATACCATGCAAATACAGGTGTGCTGAAGTGGCCTTTGTTGTATGCCTAGTGTTCTGTAGTAGAGGTCAGTGCAGAAAGGAACAGATAAGAAGGAGAACGCTAAGACTTTCTGTTCTTGTTGATCCCAAAAGATACCTACCTGGTGCTGTTTAAGAGTTCTCTCTGCTGAGTTTCTCACCTGTGCTTCCAGACTGGCAGTGAGGTTCCCAGGAGTTCCGTGTCATCTGCTGTGCACTGACCATGCTCATTGGGATAAAAGGTCTTGTGATGAGCAGACTCATGAGAAAGTGAGGGGTGGTGTTTTTCTTTTCCTTTTCTCTTTTTCTTTCCCTTTTACTTTTCCCATTTCCTTTTCCTTTTTTCCTTTTCCTTTTCCTTTCCTTTTCCAATTTCCTTTCTTTCCTTTCCTTCTTTACTTTTCTTCTTTTCTATGGCTAGGCTACCCTTTGACACAGCCTGTGAGAAAGCAGGGAAAAGAGATCTGCTCAGTTTGTCAGCTATTACCTTGCAGAGTAGCTAAACAGGTACAAATCATACTTGAAACATGCAGTTAACCCTTACTAATAAAGTCTATTGTGATTGGGTAGGAGTGCTAAGTATGAGAGGTTGTTAAAACAGGTTCTGCAGAAATGCTGGCAGGATTTGCTGGAGCAGAGGCTCCAGAGAGTTGGGGCAGGGGGCATGCTGCCTTTGGAAGCCACAGGCTAGAGGAGGGTATGAGTTGTAGCTGTGGTTATCCATTCAGGTCATGCAAATTAAAGTCTGGGAGGCCCACTTTCAGGTCTGAGCATACACTGTCCTTCATTTGTGACAATACTGCATTCGGCACTGATCCTGTACATGCTCCCAGCAGGTGTGTTACAGACCTTGGCAGCACCAGTAGTCCTAAAAGCACAAACCAGGCAAGATTCTTCACTGTGAGGATGGTGAGGCACTGGCGCAGGTTGCCCAGAGAAGCTGTGGCTGCCCCATCCCTGTCTGTTCAAGGCCAGGTTGGATGGGGCTTTGGGCAACCGAGTCTAGTAGAAGGTGTCCCTGCCCATGGCAGGGGGTTGGAACTGGATGATCTTAAGGTCCCTTCCAACCCAAACCATTATTCTATGATAACAGACTGTAATTAGTGAGATTTGTAAATGCAGTGTTACAAGCTGAGCAAATGGCAGCAGGTATCTGTTTCCTTTATGTGGGCAAATCTCTCTAATGTCCCATTTCCTGGACTGGCTTCAATTGAACTTTGGACAGTTTTTTAAAATTTCTTGTGATTTTCCAGTATTAGGTGTGAGCCACATTTACATCAGTACCTGACTCATATCAATAATTAGATCCTTACTCACGCAGTTTAGTGAGCACTCTGCTTATAATATTTAAGACAACTATTTCCTTTCTGAGGCAGAAAAAGTACTGTGAATAATTCTGCTATGCAATTTGTGATTTCGTTGTGTAGGTCTTTGAAGTGATTCTTTTGATTTATATAAATGTCAGGTATTTCTCCTGATGCTTGCCAAAACCCAAGGTATGTACTTATATTTTTGAGACATATTTTGTATACATCTCTTTGCCTTTTGTTTATTCAACAGTTAATATAAGCAGAAGGATACAGATTAAGTTTTTATCTGGAGCACTGACTGATTAGTTTTCCAAGAGAAAGACATCAATGGTATTATATATGTTTTTAAGATGCACAGCACTGGTGATATTTATGAACACATGGTAGGTGTGCATAAATGAGTATGTTTGCGTGCATTTAAAGTGGCATTTTATTGAAGAATCTGAGGTGGGTTGTCATGGAGATTAAAAGCTTTGAAATGCTATTCATTGGTATTAGTTGTGTTTGCTGGGCATAAGGATACTTGTTCTTCTACTTTGAAACTTTCATTGTAAAAACAGTGACACTTTTACCTGTATTGCAAAGGCTATTCTAGCAGGCTAAGTGAATAAAGACCTGATGAGCACATTCAACTTGAGGAAAATAAACTGTGATCTATATTTGATCAACATTACAAATTTAGTTTCTAATCAGCTAAGATGCTTGTCTTTTAACTGTGTAGTTTTTGAGGTTATTTAGAAAGTGGCAGAAAATTTTCAACTCTTCCAGACCTTCCTACCGCCTACCAAGAAAAAATAAAGTTCTGGTCACTGGTAAATGAAAAGATTTTCTTTTGATGGAAATGATAGGGAAATGAAAAACATCAAGTATGTTTTGCTAGCATTTGCTTTTACAGTATTATATAATTTTTCGTCTTTTCTGTATAAAAAGCTCAGACTGTTCTTCAAGTAATTAGAATAAAAACTTATAGACAAGTGTACCTCTGAAAAGCATTGTTTTCTTCATGAGATCATTGATGTGTTACAGTTAGTGTGGTTGTTTTTTTAACCAATAAATCAATGAAAAAGCTGCAACAAATGCTGCATACATACACAACATCACACACACACTGAATGACTAATACAGTTTTCATAACAGACTTGAAGTGATGATTATTAACTAGAATTATATATATTTATATTTAAACTGACACTACTGAGTTCTTTTGAGTCTTGACAGATATGTGGAATATTTAAATGGAGTAATTGTAGTTACCAGACCTCCTGGGATTAACCTGCTGGAAAGAAAGTGACATTTTGCAAAGAGAAAAATGAATTTATAATGTGGAAGAAAGCTAAAAATGAGGTTATGGTGTGCCTGTTTATAACCATTCAGGAGGAAAATATGTTTACATGGAGTCACTAATACACTGTAGGAATATACTTCCCTTACACTTAATTATAGAGGGACTTTGAATGTAACTTATTGGGTTCTATGTTTCCTGGAATAGAATAAGCAACACTGAGAGGAAACTTATCAGTTATTTTATTTTTGTTGCATTTGTGTTTAGGAGTTGATTCTGTACTATTTATATTTTCATCAGGAATAACTCTACTAAATTCAACATGTTCTATGCCAATATTGAAAAAAAAAACCATCCAAAAGAGAAAAATACCAGCCACTACCTCTGTGGCACAAACTACTTTTGGGTAAATCACACCCTTTCACTTATAACTGGGACCTGTTCTGTCAGGCATACTCAGATTTTCAATTAGTTTAGTTTCTTCAATCAATCACAAACACTGCCTGCTGAGCTCTCCTGAACTGAAGCTGAATAGAATCACAGAATCACCATGTAATTTAGCTTGGAAGAGATCTTTTGAGGTCATCTGGCCCCTTGCTTTTCCCCCACAAAGCAAGACCAACTTAAATAGGTTACTCAGTGCCTTGCCCTGTTGAGTTCTGAGTGGTGGTGATGCCACAACTTCTCTGGGAAACCTGTTCCACTGTGTTTGGCTATGGTGAAAATATTTTTCCTAACATATAATTGTAATTTTCCATGTTGCAATTTATGTCCATCACCTCGCATCCTATTGTTGGGTGCTCTAGAAGGACTTAGGCTTCCTTACGCTTCTAAGTAGGTACTTGGAAGACAGTAATAAGAACAGTAAGTTCTCCCCTTTGCTTATTCTTCTTAAGATTGAATGAATCCACTTCTTTCAGCCTCCTGTTGTACACTAAGAGGTCTGGTGGTTGATTGCTAAGAGCAGAACTAGAAAAATTCAGGAGTCAGTGAAAAGGGGTTGTTTCAGAAGAAGGAAGTGATTAAGTAGGAAAGATATCAAGTGTTCCTTTAGGGGCTTGTGAAGACCCTAATGTCAAGTGTGTGTCTTATGCAACAGATCATGCCATCCATGAGCTGGCAAGGAAAACTAAGCCACAGAAACCAATTAAACTACAAATTTAAGAGAAACATTACATTCTTGGGTACTGAAATGACCTTCACTCATGATCTACCTGTGTGCTATGATATTATCTGCAGCATAACTGAAAGTGTGGCATGGCGTATTACAACTATATCTTCGTACATTATTGAATTTTCATTTTATCACAACTTTTACATTATATACAATAAATATGATGTCCTTTTTATTAATTTAACATATTTATCATATTTTCTCACTATACTTCAATCAGTCATGACACCATAAGTAATTTTCTTCTCCTAAGTGCTCCAGGTTAATAAACTGATAATGCATGACTAACATGAGGTGAAACTCACACGACCCTCCTTCTCTTTCTGTTACATGCCATTTAGCAGCTAAAACCCAGTTATTGCCATTGCTTTTCCTGTAACTATGGTTATTAGCTAACTTCAACTGCTATTACTAGCAAAAAAAAGCTGTCACTAGCCTCTTTTTAGCAGCAAAAATTTATCCCTTTTTTCCCACAGCACAGTCATTCAGCCTTTACAGAAGCCTACACTTGCCCAGAAACAGTACCTGCTGCTATGCTCTTTGATCTCTTTCTCCCCTTGCCCAGGCAGCAAAAGAAGATTTTAAAAGATGTATCTACACTATAAACTGCTGCTGTGAACCATGCAACTTGTTAATTAAATACAAGCATTTCTTGGCAAAACATTTGGCCACGGATTTCTTGCAGGTAATCCCATGGAATTCTACTTACAGTATGATTACCCCTTTCCTGAGAAGTAATCCTGGTAAATGAAGAGTAAATAAAAGAAAAAAAACCCCAAGAACCAAACAAAACCAAACATGCAAAGTTCCCTTTAAAATATTTCATCCTATTCTTACACCATCTTCTATCTTCATCAGGGTAGTGCCAGCACCTTGTAGTTGTGCATTAAGCTAAGTGTATAATGGGTAGTTCATTCTCTTTCTTAGCTTCTCCTCAGGGGAAGAATTAAATGTGCACTCTTACATCCTGTTTTGGTGGAGTTTTATTTTTTAATTTTTTAGAAGATTTATGCAGAAGATGCCTTAACTGCAGAAAGTTGTCAGAATGAAGGACTCAGGGGACAGAGAATTAGAGAGCAGAACATTATTACGTATCCTAGTAACTATTCTTTTAATCCTGTCTCAGCCTATACAACTACAAACGGGCAGAAGGAGGAATAAAGGCCCATTTCCCTTGTTTCCCAAATCTGCATGTGATTCTACAAGGCCAGGCAACCACTAAAATGCTTAACTGTTGGGAGCTCTGCTGGACAGTGGGATCTTCTCCAGTGTATGGATAGAGGTAGGTAGTGTCATCCCATTTGCAAGCTGTCCTAGGGGGTTTCTTTTGGGGAGCTTCACACAGTAGAGGCAAGCCATCTTGGAAGAGGGTCTTCAGCATGGGTCTTGGCTATTCAAGGAGAA
>JANHGB010042491.1:21216-31602 GCA_026283785.1 Coracopsis vasa
TACCACACGGCTCTGAAGGGATTTGGGGCTGGCTGAATGCCCACATCTGTGGGGTACTGTCACCCAACAGTGAGGGGACAGACAGGTTCTTTTAGGGATCCTTGGCACAGTGATGATGGTACTGAGTTGTAGTTACAATTAAAGCTTTATTTTCTTACCAGGCTGTTATTATTAAAATACCACAGCATTTATAATCAGAGTAGCACAGCAAGCAGAATCAGTGCAGTATAACTTTACAAACAGCATAGTGTACTGCTTAGCTTACGGTTTTTAATCACCAGAGCTTTCTGCAGACTGGGTCATATCTTAATGCATGGTTTGCTGTATCAGTATAACAATCATAATCTAGATTCAAAGACCACATAAAAGAATACGATTCACCCAGATTTTGGAGGAAGCAGATGATGGTGGGAGCATCCTGTCTACTGGAAGCTCCTGGTTTTCGCTGTCCAGCAGCAGTTCATGTCCAAGTTCCCACTTAGGACTTGTAACTCCTTGATTTTGTGGATAGTGCTCCAGGTGCTGTTACAGTTCCCTGTTCTGTGATGAGGTTGTCACTGCCACCTTGCTGGCTGGGTGCCTGGGACCTTCAAGGCCAGCATGGAAGGGAGTAATCAGCCTGGTGCTCCAGAATCTTGAGGCTGGTGTGGAGGGGAAGAAGAAATCTGTTTGGTTTGTTTACCTGGTTCACAGGACCTTCAGGGCCTGATAATGGAGAAAGGGAACTAATGGGTGACACGCTCAGTCACAGAGAATGCTGCTTGCCTTATAAAATGGCATTAGTTATGCTCTGGGGAGCTGCAGATGCCAGTGCGCCAGAAGCCTTTCCCTGCTTCATCAGAGAGCAGGAGTCTTCAGACTGTTTTCCTTGACTGTAGCTTTCACGTCTATAACCTGCATCAGAAGAATGGCTTCACTTGCATGCTCATTGGAGAGATCTTTGAGCTCATGTAAGTGTAGGTTCCTCCTCTGTTGTGTCTGTGACAGCTGCTGAGAAGCAGCCACAAGAATTTGCCGAGCTCCTGCAGCTGAGTAGGAGGGAGGGCTGCCTTTACAGTTGTCCTATCTCCTGTTTGCTATGGTTTTCATGCCCCAAGCCTACATTCTACTCTGTGGAACTTGTGCCCATGAGCTTTCCCACCACCATGGTTGTGGGAATGCATCTCCATGACGTGTAACCCTCGCCGCTTCACATTTTGGGAGGCAGAAGGATGATTCCCTGACGCCTGCTCCGTATTTTCACAGGCAGTTCATCTTTGTCGTGGCATTCACCACCTTTCTTATCAGCTGTGTTGATTACGACATTCTGTTTGCCAACAAAGCGCTAAATCACAGCCAGCATCCCAGTGAACCCATTAAGGTGACTCTGCCAGATGCTTTCCTGCCTCCAAATGTCTGCAGTGCAAGGTAGGGCAGTGGGCATGTCGGCCAGTACTCTTGCTTTCTCAGTTACTCGGGGCACCTGCCTGAGCCTGTCTCCTACTACTTGTTTCTTCTTGCTCGCAGAATCCAGGCAAACAGCTTCCTCATCTGCATCCTGATGATAGCTGGGGTTTTCTGGATCCACCGACTCGTCAAGTTTATCTACAACATTTGCTGCTACTGGGAGATTCACTCTTTCTACATCAATGCCTTGAAAATCCCCATGGTAAGTAGCTGGGCCAAGGGCCACGTATGAGGCTGCTGAGGGATGCAGGAGGCATTTGTTGGGTGGTTAGGAGCAGCTCATTCTTTCTCCCCAAAGCCAGCTTCTCCGGGAGACCTCTTCCTTCTGCTCCATAACTGCACTGATCTGCTTTCAGCCTCTTCTCCAACAGCCAATTTATACCATGTTAACCCCTCTGCCCAGCTTGCCTCTCTGCTGCTGGCACACACCTCTGCCATCTGCTACCCAATATGTTTATTTTTCAGTGATAGCATTTTCTGTGATGCCTTTCAACAGAGAAAGCATAAGCAAGGGTATTCTCGTACCTCCCTGGGTTGAGGATAGGTCATCTTCCTGGTTTACTAGGTGGGGGGGGGGAAACTGAGGCATAGAGCTGCTTCGTTGGTGAAGATCACATGGGAGATCAGTGTGTCAAAGATGGGCTCTGAGGCTTGCACATATATCCTAGTCCAGAGTCCTTGCTGTGATGAACAGCATCATCCTTTGAGTGGAGACTGTGTCTTGAGAAGGGTGGCGTGAGCCAAGAGGCTTGGTTGCTCCCCAGGTTTTTCACAGGCTCCCTCTGGGACACTGCTTAAGTCTCTTCCCCTGTTTGTGCCTTCCTGCTGACTAAATGGCAGCTCTGGGAGGACCCATGGGAGCTGGAGCTCTGTTCATGCCACTGAGGCAGCTGGCGTGTGAATGAAACAGTCATCTGTACTAATATAAGCGTAAAGGGCAGTGGGGCAAAGTATGAGTTTTAGATGCTGCAGTCTGAAGCGGTGCAGGAGGTGCCTCGTGTGATGGTGATGCATGTGAACGCCACAGCGTGCACTGGGACATGCTGTTTGAGAGGGCTCAGCCCAGCTTCTGTCCCAGGACTCATCCTGCCCTAACCTTGCCCCTTTCCCCCTTCCAGTCCACCCTGCCATACTACACGTGGCAGGAGGTGCAGGCCCGCATCGTACAGATCCAGAAGGAGCACCAGATCTGCATCCACAAGAAGGAGCTGACGGAGCTGGACATTTACCACCGCATCCTCCGCTTCAAGAACTACATGGTGGCCATGGTGAACAAGTCACTGCTGCCTATCCGCTTCCGCCTGCCCCTGCTGGGAGACACCGTCTTCTACACGCGGGGGCTCAAGTACAACTTTGAGCTCATCTTCTTCTGGGGGCCCGGTTCCCTTTTTGAGAACGAGTGGAGCCTGAAGACTGAGTACAAGCGGGCTGGGAACCGCCTAGAGCTGGCTGAGAAGCTCAGCACTCGCATCCTCTGGATTGGCATTGCTAACTTCCTCCTCTGCCCCCTCATCCTTATCTGGCAGATCCTCTACGCCTTCTTCAGCTACACAGAGATCCTGAAGCGGGAGCCAGGCAGCCTGGGTGCCCGCTGCTGGTCTCTCTACGGCCGCTGTTACCTCCGTCACTTCAATGAGCTGGACCACGAACTGCACTCACGCCTCAGCAAAGGGTACAAGCCAGCTTCCAAGTACATGAACTGCTTTATCTCCCCGCTCCTCACCATTGTGGCCAAGAACGTGGCCTTCTTTGCTGGCTCCATCCTGGCTGTGCTCATCGCTCTCACCATCTATGATGAGGACGTGCTGGCAGTCGAGCACGTCCTGACCACGGTCACCCTGCTTGGGGTGGGCATCACGGTGTGCAGGTGAGGTGGGTCTGTGCTCCAGGCAGTGCTGTGGGGAGCAGTGGGGCTGACAACCATCTATGTAAAATGCTCTTTGGTGGCAAGTGAACGTGAATCTGCCTGAGTGAAGGGCATGGCCTTGGAGAGTCAGGGGACAGGCAGAAGAAGGGGGGATAATGGTGAGCTTGGGTGCAGTGGTTGTATGATACAGGGGTGTTGCTGGAGCTATTCAGCAGCAACCCAGGGCTGGGCTGGCAGGGAGGTTTGGCTTGGGTGTGAAGGCTGTAGCTGGAGCTGTGATAAGGGCTGGTCACCCTGCTCTCCTAGGAACCGAGGTGTGATGCTGTGGTCTTTCCCTGTCCTGTCCTACAGGTCTTTCATCCCTGACCAGCACCTAGTATTTTGCCCAGAGCAGCTGCTGCGGGTCATCCTGGCACACATCCACTACATGCCTGACCACTGGCAGGGCAATGCCCACCGCTATGAGACCAGGGACGAGTTTGCCCAGCTCTTCCAGTACAAAGCGGTGAGCTTGGCTTGCATGGTGTTGGGATGGGGACTCGCCTCCATCCTTGCAGAAGGGAGAAGCTGCCACAGAGCTGGGCAGCTCCTGGATGTGTAGAGGACAAGGCAGCTTTCTCAGAGACACCCTGCCCCAGAAGATAGAGGGCTGGAGCTGGGGTCTGGCTTTGGGACTGTGGGATTTTGACATCCGCAAACTTGTGCTGATCCGATTATCTCTGTGCTCAGGTCTTCATCTTGGAGGAGCTCCTGAGTCCCATCATTACCCCCCTGATCCTCATCGTCTGCCTGCGACCCAAGTCCTTGGACATCGTGGACTTCTTCCGCAACTTCACCGTGGAGGTGGTGGGTGTGGGTGACACCTGCTCCTTTGCTCAGATGGACGTGCGCCAGCATGGCCACCCTGCGGTAGGTCCACCACCATGGGACAGCAGCCTGGGCTCCCCACCAGCACCTCTGGTCCTTCAGCCTCATGGGAGGCTGTAACTTGCCACTCCTGGCAGCCCACAGCCCAGTCACCTGCATCTCTGCTGTGTGTCTGGGGCTGCCAGCACAGATCACCAGCCCTAGAAGGCTCTTGCGGCCCAGCTGTGATCATTAACCTGATATTTTGTGAACCAGGCTTTGTCATTTCATTATTTGATGTTGTTGCCTGTTTTCACAACTGAGAGTCCTGTGTTCTCAGGAGAGAGGAATTGAGATATTTGGACATTTGGAAAGCATGACCACTGAGAACTGATTTAACGGAGCTGGACTGCCCAGGAGAGGGGCAGCCTCGGGAAGATGAGAAGCATTTTCCATTGTGTAAAATCTAATGCGGAGAGAAAGAGGATCTATCTGTTTCCTGTGCCTCGGAATTTAGGTTATTTGTCAGGAAAAACTCCCTAGTGACAAGGCCACAAGCTAGAGAGGGGGTGGACTCTCTGTGGCAGGAAGCTTTTAAGAGCAGTTGTTTGCTGGCTGTTGTTGTTCCTGCTGGAGAATGCAAGACAAGGCTTTCAGCTTTGTGTTTTGTGACCAGTCCCCATATCTCCACTTCTCTTGCAGCAATGCATGTTCTGGGTGGAGGTGGAAGATGCTGTGCTTGCGGCTTCTTCCCTGGGCTGGGAGGGCTGAACTAGTGTGGAATTCTGATGTAGCGCCTGCTACATATACAGCTGTGGCCCAGCTTATGCGGGGTGTTGTATGCTTTGCCCAGATTGATTGTAGGATCTCCAGGCTTGGCAGAGATGTAAAGCAGATCCTGTCCCTCAATACCTGTCTCTGCTTCACAGTGGATGTCAGCAGGAAAGACGGAGGCCTCCATTTACCAGCAGGCCGAGGACGGCAAGACAGAGCTGTCCCTCATGCACTTTGCCATCACCAACCCCAAGTGGCAGCCACCCCGTGAGAGCACGGCCTTCATCGGCTTCCTGAAGGAGCGGGTGCACCGGGACAGCAGTGTGGCACTGGCTCAGCAGGCTGTGCTCCCTGAAAATGCCCTCTTCAGCTCCATCCAGTCCTTGCAGTCGGAGTCAGAGGTGCCCAGGCTGGGGGAGGGAAGCGGGGTGTTCTTGGGGTGCTTGCTGGGTGCTGGCAACCTGGTAATCAGGCTCTGTGGGCAATTTTTTCCTTGTCTGGGTTGTATCTAAGGATGCAGTTGTGGTACATCAGCACTAGCTGGGGTACTCTGGGGTTGCTGGAGAGGGCAGCAGGCTGTCCTGGGGCCCTCTGAGGTAAGAGAGGCGCTGAGAGAGCTGAGGTGCCTCAGTTCAGTGTCACTGGCTGGGATCAGGTCTCTGAGTTTGCACAGGGCAGTGATTCTTTCCCTTTCGACTCTGCAGCCACACAGCCTGATTGCCAATGTGATAGCAGGCTCCTCAGCACTGGGCTTCCACATGGGCCGGGACGGCCAGGCCTCCCGCCACCTCTCCGAAGTGGCCTCGGCCCTGCGCTCCTTCTCCCCACTTCAGTCTGCCCAGCAGCCTCCCGGTGGCTTCCAGACAGCGGGAAGGGATGGAGAGGGAGCCCAGCCTCGTGGTGCCAGTGCCATGACAGCCTCTGGGTAAGCTGCAGACTGGACAGGGGTGGGCCAAACACCTTGCAAATTTCGTTACTCCTTGCCCAACTGCCACCCTGTTGTCCTAGGTGCATGGTGCCATTTGTCTCTGCAGCCTGGGACAGCAGGGGACATATTCACAACCAGAGTTAGGCCCAGGTGCTTAGGCTGGCCCCAAAGGAGTGTTGGGGTTCTGGTGTTCTCCTGTAGGTACCACAGTGGTGGGAAACTCCTGGTAGGGCAGAGGCAGTGCCAATGAAGCCATCTTGTGCACCTGCGGAGATGCTACAGAGGGCTTGTTCCTACCCAGCCCAGGAGCAAGCCTGACATGAGAGTGGAGGGAAGATGGGCAGTGTGGGGGGTACCTGGGTATCAAACACCACTTGTGTGTCCGATGGCAGTGCTGATGCGAGGACCGTCAGCTCGGGGAGCAGCGCCTGGGAGGGTCAGCTGCAGAGCATGATCCTGTCGGAGTACGCCTCCACTGAAATGAGTCTCCATGCACTCTACATGCACGAGGTGAGCAGCCTGCAGCTGGGCCAGCCAGCGAGGTGTGGAGCAAAGCAGGCAAGACTGGTGTGTGCCCTGTCTCAAGTGAGTGGGTTACTAGTGTGAGTGAAAGCCGAGACCTGTGTGTGTGTGCAGCGCTGGGGAGAGGGTGTTTGGGCATCTGGGCTCTCCCTTATGGCTCACTCACTGGTGTGTGGGCCTGCAGTTGCACAAGCAGCAAGCTCAGCTGGAACCTGAGCGGCACACTTGGCACCGGCGTGAGAGCGACGAGAGCGGGGAGAGTGCCCACGAGGAGCTGGACACTCAGCGCGGTGCCCCCGTCCCCATCCCTCGCTCTGCCAGCTACCCCTTCTCCTCATCACGGCAGCCCACCGAGGAGACAGCCACGCTGCAGACCGGCTTCCAGCGGCGATACGGTGGCATCACAGGTATGGGAGCCAGGGCTGAGGGCTGAGGTCAGAGCCCCATAACCAGTGCCCTTGATGGACTGGCATGAGCAGCCTGCCTGCTTCTGGACACCAACAGTCTCCCAGGTAGCTGATTTTCCTTCTCGCCTCTCTTGCAGACCCAGGCACAGTACACAGAGCCCCATCACACTTTTCTCGCCTCCCTCTGGGAGGCTGGGCTGAGGATGGGCAGTCAGCGAGACACCCAGAGCCTGTACCAGAGGAGAGCTCAGAGGATGAGCTTCCACCGCAGATCCACAAGGTAGGGGTGAAGGCTGTGGGTGAGAGGGGCAGAGTATACTCTGGATGCAAGGTTGGGGTGCTGGCAACTCATCCTGATAGGTGCCACATTCCCTCTGTCTTGCAGGTATAGCCTCGTAGACTGGGGATCTGACGGGGGTTGCAGACTGGAAGCCGCCTGGGCAGCAGGATGTGGCGTCAGCCTGATGCTTCTCCTGTCCTGAGTGGACAGGATCATTCCGGGCTCCGTTTTGTTGCCATCAGTTGCTGAAGAGACAAAACTACCCGGCCCGTGGCTTTGCGGCGGCCCCTCGTGTCCAGCCGTGTGTCAAGTCAACGCCACTCTGACTCTTGTGGGATGAATGTGTGTGTGAGTACATACCCGTGTCTGTGGTCACATCTGTGTCATCCGTGTTGGAGGATCGCTACAGAGCCTGCGAAAGCTGGTGTGACAGGACTAGCAGTGGGGAGCTGTGGACTGGCTTGGAGGTGGCTGCTATTCCAAGGGATGTGAGATGGCCCCAACTCCAGCTATCCACTGAAGAGCTGGGACTGGCGTCAAAAATGAACGCAGGAGCTGTTGAAGGGGGTCTAACTTGGCGGACAGCCCTGAGGAGGTGCCCAGGACCGTGTTCACCCTCCCAGAGAGGACCACCATTGTGCCCCTCAGCCCCTCAGCAGGACAGCTGTGGGGCAGTCGCCCACCCCTCTGCCCCAGCACACTGCAGAGGGGTGAGCTCTGGCTGCTGCTGGTGTGGATAGGGGTGGGATCTAGAGCTGGTGGGAACAGCTCTGGGTGGGATCCAAGGATGCTGCAGCTCTTCCTCAGCTCCCACGACAGCTGGCCCAACCCCTGCACACAAGGAAGGGTTAGTGGGGTGAAAGTCTCGGGTCCCTGACATTCCTCCCAGCAGTCTGCCTCATGCCATATCTCTGGGCTAGGGCAGCAGCGTCCTCCCCACTGCATGGCACCAAGTGGGATGTGGGCTGCGAGTGGGCTCTCCTGCTGTGCCAAAGAGACCCTAGCGCAGGGCAGCTGGCATCTCCCACCCTGAAGGCCTTGTGCTCTGTGTATTGGTTCACTTCCCAGGCACGCTAAAGGCCTTTGCCCCATGCACAGGCTGTGGTGTTGGGTCTGTGCTCCTGATGCTGCCATTTCTGTGGTTTTGAGCCTTTCCTCTTCCCCAAGCAAAGGCTTCAGTGTCTCCCATCTCACCTGGGGGCTCCCAGCTCCTCTTTCCTTCCTGAAGCCATCCTTTTGCTTGCAACATGGCTTTGGCTGCTGTGGAGGCCATATATTAAGCAGCTGGCTGGTACCTGCTGGGGCAAGGAGGAGTACCCTCAACCTGGGAGGGAGTGGCAAACCCCAGCCTGGCCTTGGTATGGCTGAGGGGGGATCAGGATCCTGGCTGTGCAGCATGGCCTTGGACAAGCCCTTCCCACCATGGTTCTGGTTCCCCTCTCTTCCAGTGGCAGCTTGTGAAGATCTGCATCCCAACTAACCCCTGCTAGGCTTTGCTTTCCCCTCCCTCCCTTTTCTCCTTGCATTGCACAAGAGCTGCTTGCTTTTGCCATGCCCTCTGAGGGCACTGCAGGTTCTTCCCTGCCCTTCCTGGAGTCCAGGGCCACCTGTCTTTTCCCTTCCAGGATTTTTGCCCTCTCCCTTTGAGCCGGTGCAGGGTGGTGCTGGTCAGCTGTCGTCTCCCCGGGGTATGTGTACCAAGTGCACAGGGCGTGAGCAGGGCCGGGTTGTTCATGGGGCAGGCTCTTTGGGGGTGGCGAGCTCCCCTGGGGAGACACAGACTGAAGCTGCAACTGCTCTGATGTCTGTAGGAGTCCAAGTGGAGCGTGTTAAGCAGAGCTGGGGCAAAAGCTTAAAGCACAAATGCAATGCAGTAGTTCCTCATTAGGGGAAAGATACTTCCCTAAAATCAAAGTCAAGTGATGAAGAAAATCCCCCTTTCCCCACTTTTTAGGGAACTGAGATTTGGGAAAGCGTGGAAGAGCCAACAGTAGGGAAGCCACCAGTATGAACCGTCTGCAAAACAGTGGAACAGGATCTAAAATACCTTGACTATGCTTTGGACAGAGGAAAGTCTTTTGTAATAACAAGAAATTCAAAAGTTCGGAGTTGGTTTCAGAGTGCTCCCACCACGCACAGGCCAGGAATGTGCCCCGGCCCCAGGAACAGACCTCCCCAAACTGCGTTTTCCATATGAACTGTGGCTGTGCTGTTGTACACTGCAGATTGTATTTAGACAGATACAATCATGGGCAAAACTGAGGGAAATCTCCACAGTCGACAAGGGCCAGTGACCCCCACCAAGTGATACCTCCTTCACTGGAGATAATCCTTCCTCCTGAGTCGCACAGTAACCACGGGACTGAAGGACAGATATCTGGATGTTTTCTCTCTCTAGATGATCTTAAGATCCTTTCCAACCCTAACTATTCTATGATTCTTTTGCAAGGCCTCAGAGCCCCACTGAGGGAAAAGCCAGATGCACCCTTCACAGGGCACAGACTAGAAGTGACGTTCACATTAACCCAGTGCCCCAGGGTTACACAGCACATCCACTGTTCACACTCATGGCAAAATGAACATTGGTTTGTATTTAGCTGTTTGGTTTTGCAAAACCTATCTCTTTTTACCTCCTTACTGAATGGAAGTAGAGACTTGCAGCAACAGCAAGTGAAGAAAGCAGGGCTCAGAACCAGGCACCCAAAGCAAGCAAGGATGGATGCATCTTCATAAGACATCCATTCATTCCTAACATTTACATCAAATTACAGACAGAGCAGAACCACCGACCACAAAAACATCACATGTCACCAGTGTCATGGAGAGTGTTTGTTGGGTTTCACATGTAAGGTCCTCCTTAAAATAAGCATGAGAAAACTGTACTGGTTGTACATGACTTACCATGCAGATGCCTTGCATAATCAATCATTCCTCCTGACATCCTGTAAGACTACAGGACTGTGGTTCAAAATCCAAATTGTGAGAAAATCCCAGAAAATGCTCTTTAAATTCTTCTGCAATACAGTTCCCATGGAATACCACCAGTCTTGTTTCCACATGCTTAAAATGGCAACTGGACAGAATACATGTCATATATATGTTCAGTGTTAGAAATCTTGTAAAATTAATTTTCTATGATCTAAACAGCACATGGTCTTCATAAATATGTTTTGCTACAATGATCAAATCATCAAAACACAACTAGGGAGCAAAAAATTCTGCTTTGAGCTGGCATCAAGCTGTGCAAGGGACCAAATCACAGCAATGTGAGTCAAGTATCCCTGGGACTCAGGAGGAAACAGCCCAGACAGGATGG
>JANHGB010042491.1:31702-43524 GCA_026283785.1 Coracopsis vasa
CCTGTCCCGGGGCCGAGCGGCGCCGGTACCGGCCGCGGAGAGCCCCGGCACGGCCCGAGCCCCGCACGTGTCCTCCCCCCGTGCGTGTCCCCGGCTTCTGCCCTGCAGCTCCCCCGCGTTTCTCCGGGCATCCTCTGCCGTTACCCGGCTGCCGCCGCGCTACCCCCCTCCCGCTCTAGACTGGACCCAGCACCTCGCTGCCTTCCTGTCGCTGCCCTCCTTGTCCGAGGGCATCTCCAAGGGTCCCGGCGGCTCTGGGGAGCACAGTGCAAAGTTACAACCCCCCGGGCATTGCCAGGGCCCACAGGCAGATTCTGGTGTGGTGCTCATATCCATCTCCGTACAAACCTGGCCCTGCATGCAGTGGGCCCTGGATGTCCATGTCCAGCGGTGCTTGCCCCTGTCCCCATGTCCCTGTTCTCTCTGCTTAGCTGTGACATCCCGCCGTGGGTCCCTTCTTTCAGCAGTACCCAACAGCTCATCCTGAGACATTCCTCCTACCCCTCTTCTCTCTGCAGCTGGTGACCTGCCAGGATGTCAGTGTTGGGGGGCTACTGTGAGGGCAACAACTCCATCGCCCAGGCCTGGGTGCAGCAGGGCTTCCAGCCCTGCTTCTTCTTCACACTGATACCAACTGTGCTGCTGAGCATCTGCCTGCTGCTGGGCGCCCTGCAGTATGCCTGCTATGTCCGCTTCGGCCGTGCCATGGAGCCCAAGTACATCCCCCGCTCCCGCCTCTACCACGGCCAGGTCCTGCTGTCCCTGCTCCTGGCCCTGCAGCCCTTTGGGGGGCTGCTGTGGCAAGCGGTGGGGCCAGGACAGCTCTATGGGTACATGCTGCTGCACGCCTGCCTCTGGGCTTTCAGCTGGGGCTGCGCCATCGCCCTCCTGCAGCTGGAGCACACACGGGTGCTGGTGTACGACCGGATACGGGGCCATGGCACCATCCTCCTTCTTTTCTGGGCACTGGCCTTTGCTGCTGAGAACCTCACCCTGGTGTGCTGGAGGAGCCCACTATGGTGGTGGGCGCTGGAGAACACCAACCAGAAGGTGGGTTGGGGGGCTATGGGCAGGGATGGGGGACAGGCCCTTGGCAGAGATGAAGAGGGGGCTGCAGCATCACAGTGCTGGGGTGGGGTGTGCATGCCCTGCCATGCCCAAGGGTGTGCATGCTCCTGGGTTGCACCCACTCATCCGCTGCATGTCTCAGCCCGGAGCCCTGCTATCGCACATCTCTCCATGAACCAGTCCAGCTCAACTCCCTCTTCTGCCTGGCCCAGGCCCAGATGCAGGAGTAGGGAGTGTCTGCCTGCTCCCCATAGCCCTTTGCCCCACTGTTCCCCCCAGTGTATGGCCACCAAAAGCCAGAGGGCACAAAGTTGGATGCAGCAGGAAGGAAGGAAATGGCTATTGTGTTGCCTGAGGTGCTGTGCTCAGCCAGGGGGTCCCATTGAGCTGCATGGAGTGTCCCCTCTTCCCTGGCTGCACTTCACCCCATCCCTGTGCCCTGCTCAGTGCCTCTCTCAGCTCACATCCATCTGACTTCCCCACTCTCTGTCCAGGTGCAGTTTGGCTTCTGGCTGCTGCGTTACATATGCACATTCATGCTCTTCATCCTGGGCATGAAGGCCCCGGGGCTGCCCCACAAGCCCTACATGCTGCTGATCAATGAGGAGGAACGAGATGTGGAGAACAGCCAGGTGAGTCCCAGGGCTGAAGCAGTTTAGGGACATAGCCAGAGGGGAGCCGGGGGCAAAATGGACATACGGCTGTCTGGGATCACCTTCAGGCCTGGAAGGAGCAAGATTAGGGCTGCCCAAGCTCCGTGACCACTGTCAGCAGGATGCAGGCCTGAAGGGAGGATGGAGTGGGGACCCTGGGAGGATGGGGTTGGTGTTCCCCAGGGCTGCTGCCAGCTGGGCTGAGGTGCCGGGGCAGTGACCCCTTGCTCTGCTCTCCCCCAGCCGCTCCTGTCCAATGGCAGCAGAACCTCCTCCACCTGGAAGGATTTCCGTAGGAAGCTGCGACTGCTGGTGCCATACATGTGGCCAAGGGGCAATCACCTGCTGCAGGGACTGGTGCTGTTCTGCATGGCACTTATGGGGCTGGAGCGAGCAATCAATGTCTTTGTCCCCATCTACTACAAGAACATCGGTGAGGTGCCTAGGGCTCAGCGTGTGAGGCTGCCCACAGCCTCACCAAGTGCTGGGGGATGTGTCAAGTGATGTGGGGAGCTACAGGGACCTGGCAGGAGCGGGTTCCAAGGGCCAGGGACCAGTGCTGGGTGCTGGGCTGGTTCCCATGGGGCACTTGGTGATGCTCCCTGCCCCTCCACCCTGATCCTTGCCACCCTCTCCCCAGTGAATGAGCTGACAGAGGGTGCTCCCTGGCACACCCTGGCCTGGACTGTCTGCACCTACGTGGGGCTAAAGTTCCTGCAGGGTGGAGGTGCTGGTAAGGACCACCGGGAATGATGCATGCTGGGGAAAGGTGGCATGGGGCTAATTGTGCTGGGGCTGGAGTGACTGGGAATGCTCCCACCACTGCTGCTCTTTCTGGGGAGCAGCAACCAGGGCTGGTCCTGGGTTGGAGATGGTTCAGGGGGCGGGCTTATCCCAAATCCCTCTTTCCCAGCTGTGCTTTCTGAGCTGGCTTCCTGCCGTGAGGGCACCAGTCCCCGCTGACGGCCCCGTGGTGTCCCGCAGGCTCCACTGGCTTCGTGAGCAACCTGCGCACCTTCCTGTGGGTGTGGGTGCAGCAGTTCACCAACCGGCAGGTGCAGGTCCAGCTCTTTGCTCACCTGCATGGGCTGTCCCTGCGCTGGCACCTGGGCCGGCGTACCGGCGAGGTCCTGCGCAGCGTGGACCGTGGCACCAGCAGCATCAACAGCCTGCTCAGGTCAGAGCGTGCCCGCGGCGGGGGGACAGGCAGCCCCACCGGGCCAGGCTGATGTGCCATTCCCCTTCCCGTCCCCCAGCTACATCGTCTTCAGCATCATCCCCACCATTGCGGACATTGTCATCGGCATCGTTTACTTCACCTCGGTTTTCAGTGCCTGGTTTGGCCTCATCATCTTCGTGTGTATGAGCCTCTACCTGAGTGAGTGAGGGATCAGGGTGCAGGGCTGCTGAGGTGCGTTGTGGGGAGGCAGGCACCTGCCAATGCAGCCCCCTCCTTCCACAGCTCTGACCATCTTCATCACTGAGTGGAGGACCAAGTACCGGCGGGACATGAACACACGGGACAACGAGGCCAAGTCCCGGGCTGTGGACTCACTCCTCAATTTTGAGACGGTACCATAGGTGGTGGGGTGTCACTGAGCACTGGCACTGGGAGCGCTGACCCAGGCACTGAGCTCGGCTCTGTGTCCTGCAGGTGAAGTACTACAATGCGGAGAGCTACGAGGTGAACCGGTTCAATGATGCCATCGTCAAGTACCAGGTACATGGTGTCAGCAGCAGTGGGGAAGTCAGCAGGGAAGGAGCTGAGCCTCGTGGGTACCTGCAGGGAGGACAGAGGTCACCATGGGTCTGGTGTGGAGGCAGCAGCATCCTGAAGGACCTTGTTTCTTCCAGCTCTCGGAGTGGAAGGTCAGTGCCTCGCTGGGCCTCCTCAACCAGACCCAGAACCTGGTCATTGGCTTGGGACTGCTGGCGGGGTCCCTGCTCTGCGCCTACTTTGTCACTGAAAACAAGCTGCAGGTAAAGCTGGTACCAGCCTGGGAAGCCTCCTGCCTGGAGTGGGGCCGCAGGGCTGGTGGTGATGGGCACCTCTCCCCTGTCCCTTCCAGGTGGGGGACTTCGTCCTCTTCGGCACCTACATCATTCAGCTCTACACACCACTCAACTGGTTCGGGACTTACTACAGGTAACGCTCAGAGCTGTGTGGGTGCCCAGCGTCCCCCTCGCCATGTGCGCCTAGTTTGAGGTGTGCTTCCCAAACACTTCCCTGTAGTCTTCACTCCCTTCCAGAATGATCCAGAACTCCTTCGTGGACATGGAGAACATGTTCGAGCTCTTTGACGAGGTGCAGGAGGTGGGTGCCACCTTCCTGGACCCCACTTCCTGGCACGGCCCCATGGTCCTGCCCTGGGGACAGGCTGGCTCTGAGGCCGTGTCTCTCCTCTGGTAGGTGAAGGATGCGGTGAATGCCGGTGACCTGTGCTTGGAGGCCGGGCGGATCGAGTTTGAGAACGTGCACTTCAGCTACGTGGATGGGTATGGGGTGGTGGGCACTGGGTGGCACAAGCTGAGCTGTGGGCTTCACACAGGGACATGAGGCAGTGGAGGTGGCCCTGAGCTCCTTTCCATCTCCCTCTCCCAGGAAGGAAATCCTGCAGGACATCTCCTTCTCTGTGATGCCTGGGCAGACCCTGGCCCTGGTGAGAGCGGGACCTTGGGTGTCCTCACTGCTGGAGGGTGGGATGGGGAAGTGGAGCTGGGAAGTACAGGAGTGGGAAGAACAGACCCCCAGTGGGGCCGGCCCTTCCCTGCCCAGCCCCTGGCCTCCAGCAGCCAGAAGTCTCTGGTGTCTCTATGCCCTTTACCTTCATGTGCAGGTGGGACCTTCAGGCTCAGGGAAGAGTACCATCATCCGCCTGCTCTTCCGCTTCTACGATGTGCGGGGTGGCTGCATCCGCATTGATGGGCAGGACATCTCCCAGGTGAGGCGGGGACACCTCCAGGGAGTAGGGACACACACACCAGCTGCCATGGGCCTCGCAGCACTGCTCAGTGCAGGCACTGGCATCTCTTCAGGGCAGGGCTGAGCACGCAGCCCCCACAGTCCCTTTGCAGGCTGCTTGGTGCCATGAGTGAGGTGAATGGTGCAACTGCAGGACCCTGGTCTGAAATGCCAGAGACTGGCCAGGGCTCCCCGGGCACTGGCAGGGCCTTCCCACAGCAAGGTGGAGATGCCGCTGAGCCTGTGGTCCAGGGGGACCCTGGAGCAAATACCCTGCGAGGAGCGGCCTGTTGGGGCTTATGGCTGAGGAATGGAAGTGGGTTTTGGGGGGCTCGCTGGGGGATGTGTACGTCTGGCTGAGCCCTCCCTGTCCCCTGCCCAGGTGAAGCAGGCGTCGCTGCGTGCTCACATCGGGGTGGTGCCCCAGGACACGGTGCTCTTCAATGACACCATCGCCAACAACATCCGCTACGGACGGATCCTGGCCACTGACCAGGAGGTGCAGGAGGCAGCTCGGGCTGCTGACATCCACGACCGCATCCTTTCCTTCCCTGATGGTGAGACCCCCGCGGTACCCTCCTTACCCTGCCCCTGCTGTCCAGGGGTTCCCCGTGACCTGGTTGCTGCCCTCACAGGTGTCCTGGGTGACATCCCCTTTGGGGACACCTGCTTGACCCTGTGCCTTGCTTTCCTTGCCCTGCTGTCATCTCTGCAAGGCTGTCACTCCTGAGCAGGGATGGGCTGAGGCTGCAGCAGGACCTCGCCATGCAGCACAGCCCTGGTGCCCAGCACCATCCCGGAGGGCACCAGCACAGCACATTCCTGCCATTGTGCCTGCAGGATACAGCACCCAGGTGGGGGAGCGGGGGCTGAAGCTGAGCGGGGGAGAGAAGCAGCGCGTGGCCATCGCACGCACCATCCTGAAGGGTCCCCGCATCATCCTGCTGGATGAGGTAACGCAGCAACCCCGGCCCCTGTGGCTGCACACACTGCCTGTGCCCTTCCCAACACCCTGCCTCTCCTGCAGGCCACGTCCGCGCTCGACACAGAGACCGAAAGGAACATCCAGGCCTCCCTGGCCAAGGTCTGCGCCCACCGCACCACCATCGTTGTTGCACATAGGTAGGGATGAGGGGTAAGGGCCAATGCGGCAAGTGCCAAGCTCTCTGGGCTGGCCAGTTCCACCAGAGGGGCACAGACCTGACCTCCTGCTCAGGAGGTGACAGCCTCTGTGACTGTGGCTCCTTGCACCGTGTAAACCCCTCCTGGGCCCTCTCCCCTCTCAACCCCACCACCACGCTGCCTTTCTCTGCAGGCTGTCCACCGTGGTGGGTGCAGACCAGATCCTGGTGCTCAAGGACGGGCGCATCGCAGAGCGAGGGAGGTGAGCACAGGGGAAGGGCTTGGTGCTGCATACTCATGGGGACTCCTCCCTGGCTCTAGGGCCAGCCTGGGACCCCACACCCCTCTGCTCTCCCTGCAGGCACGAGGAGCTGCTGCAGAAGGGTGGTGTGTACGCTGGCATGTGGCTGCAGCAGCAGGCCAGGGATGAGGGCGAGAGCAAGGAGCGCCGCATTGAGAAGCCCACAGGCAGCAAGAAGGGGCCGTGAGCACGTCCAGGGGCTCTGATGTGACTCTGACCCATGCCCAGGCCCCCACGCTGCCAGAAGCCCGTTGCTGGCCGCAGGCTGGTGCCTCGCATGCCCCAGGAGCTGCAGGGGCTGGGTTGGACACTCCAGTATGTTTGTACCTGTTTGTTTTGCTGTTGTGTAGTTTCTTAAACCAGGTCCTTCCCAGCTCTGTGCCTGTGTGCTCTTACCTGCCGGGTATATGCCTGCAGGATACCCGTGGAGGGCAATGCTCCAGGGAGGGTCAGCGCTTCTGCCCTTGTGTCAACCAGCAGCTCCGCCACAAGGCACTGCTCCCTGGGCTTGCGCAGGCAAGGGGCAGAGCAGGCTGTCAGCATCTGCCCCATCCCTGCACTAAAAGGCTGGGCATGGCAGGGGCTGCACTCCAATGGCAAAGGAAGGAAAAAGCAGCACAGCTGGTGCCTCCTTTATGCCCACGTGCCCCCTTTGCACGTCCTTATGCACCCATTCAGAGAGATGGGCTGGACACCAAGTTACTGCAACCCAAGGTGCTCTACACCTCGTGCTCTGCTTTTATTTTCTCCCAAGGGCCCAGCCTGAACCCACCTCCCACCGCAGGGAGGCACTGCCAGCAGACAACCCCCACCTCAGCTGTAGGGCAGCCCAGTCCTGTGCAGACCCAGGCACAGCCCTACAAGCAGGAGTGGTTCCAGCAGGGATGCATGACAGAGCGGTGGGAAAGCAGCACCACTCTGCTCTGCAAGAGGCCAGCTGGGCAAGTGACCCCTGCTCATGCATCAGCTCCTGCCTCCAAATGCCAGCCATGAAGGGCTGGCTCCAGGCTCAGGGCTGTGGTTACAGGAAGGGGCTCTCTGCTGCTCTTACCCAGGAAGGAATTCCCTGCAGCACAGGTGCAAGGATAGAAGTGTTGCTTGCCCCAGCAGCACTGAAACAGGGCCCTGGGATCGTTTTGGGCAGCAGAGAACACCCAGCAGTAGGAAGGCAGCTGCAGACCTCTCATGCAAGCAACACTACTGTAGTCATTGCTGAGGTTACTTTTCAGATAATGGCCCTTGTTAAATTAAACCACAAAGAAAATGCAGCTCATTCAGTCTGAGAGAGGCACTGGGACCCAGACAAGGTGGGTAAGGGCCAGTGTGGTCTTGTGCATGCAGACAGCAGGGGAGGCACCAGCACATGGGGAGTAGGGAAGGGGCTGCCTCCATGCTGACAGGACGCTGCACATTCAGCTGTGCCATGCCCATGCAAGAGACCGTCCCAGCCACAGTTGCTCTTCACTGAGGGGCTGGCAGCAGCCCTCCAGGAGCATGAAATCCAGCCCCACCACTGCAGCAGGCAGCTGTATCCCAGCTGTACATCCAAGCATGCAGAGATGTCCCCACATGGAACTTCCCTCCAGGATGGCTCTGCCCTCACCCCAGAGTCCCAGCAGTGCTGGGACACAACCACAGCAGCTGTGGCTAAGTGCATGCTGTGGGCTGCCGCTTGCTTTGGTCAGTGTGTGCTCAGCCTCCTTCCATACTGTCTTCACCTCTCCAGGAGCATCAGCAACTTGCTGCACTGATTTTATACAGGTACTAGGGCTGAGGTGTCAGTGTGTGCTTGGTGGCTCGCCTACAGACCCCCAGGAGATGAGTCGTCCCTGGTGAGGGGCTCTTGTCATCAGTGTCCATGCCAGAACCCCATGGCATCCATGAGGGAGGCCACAGCCGCTCCTCAGGTCACGAGCAGGATCCCACGTCCACTTGTGCACCCTGCTTCACCTGCCTATGACATGCTGCAGTTCGATGGCTTCAAACCCTGAGCCTGGAATGGGAACCAGCATATGGTGAGCAAGGGAAGACAGGCTTCTTCCTCTGGCCTACAAGGGGGTACATCCAGTGCTCAAGTCCCCAGGGCTGTGTATTCGGCAGTGATGCTGCCACTGCCCCAGCCTGGGCTACCCTCCTGGTGAGAAAAGTTACTCTAGGCAGGGACCAGAGGAAGCAGAACCCAGGGAGAACCCCTCCACAACATATGCCAGGTTAGGATCAACCCCACCACGGTGCAGAGCCTGCAGCCAGCCCCACTCACCTGCCGCTGCGACTGCTGGTACTCGGCTTCGCTTGCTGACAATGCCCGGGCGAGTGCCAGATCCTCCTCCTCCTGCGTGCTGCTGAGGACAGCGGTGCATTGTGTGCATTGGCCTCCCCCGAGCCCATGGGCCCAGCACCCAGAGCCCTTTGGGGCAGCAGGATCTCCTGTAACTGCAACCCTCAGGACAGCTAAGGGCAGGGAACAACTGAGGATCACCCTGGCCAAGCCAGGGGCTAGGGAGGGACCAGAGGATCCAGCAGGGGCTGGCAGCCAGCACCCTGGCCCAAAGAGAACAACATTAACTCCAGTCTGTGAGACTGGTGCTTTTAGCAGCACCAGGCAATGTGCCCGAGGACGTGGGCTCCTCAGTGTCCTCTGTGAACACCCCTACACCACATGCGTCACATTCTAGCCACGCTCATTAGCTGACAAGTGCTCAGAAAATGGTTTGTCCCACTCTGTGCTGCCAGTCACTGTTCTCTCCCTGCACCCTGGAGGGCTTGCTCGCTGAACTGAGCTCTGTGATTGCTCTGGACTCTTCCTGTCAGCCACAGAGGCATCATGTGGAAACACATGCTGAGAGGAATGTCATCCCCGGAGCCACATGATGCTTCCCCCGGCACCTCTCACACAGGCTTGGGGCATGACACCACATGTCCCTGGGCCATACCTGGGTGGCTGTGCTGAGCTGTGTGCTGACTCTGCCAGGGACATCTCCAGAGCTCGTTGCAGAGCCTCTTCCTCACTCTGAAACGAAACATCTTGTCACCAGCTTGGCTGGGATGGGCAGGAGGTGGCCCTGAGGGACATGCGGCAGATACAGTCTTGCCTGGCTAAGAATGGGTGCATCTCCCCTCTACAAGGCCAAAACCAGCCAAGGTGAAGGCCTGGGGCTCAAGACAGACCTCCACCTCTCTCCCCTTGCCTAAAGAAACACAGTCCTGCCTGCCAGTGCAGGGACCACACTAAGAATACCAGCAGGAAGCAGCTTCCAGTCTCCTCCACCCTTGGCTTGCAGAACAGAAAGACAACACCTGGGGAAAACAAGCCAGTGCATTTTGTCCCTTTGGAGAAACCCGAGCAGACAGTACAGCCGAGAGCTGCCATTCACAGGCACCAGCGCAAACTCTGACACATCTGGGATCCCTATTTGCCAGGGAAGGCCCTGCTGGGGGGCACTGCGGTCACCTACAGAGCGTTGGTTAAAAAGCAGTTGCTGCAGGAGCTCCCCAGGGCACAGAACCACCCAAACCCAGCCCAAATGTCCAGGCCAGACCACTCACCAGCCCGTTCTGCAGCATGACAGCTGGAAGGGAGGTGCTGCAAGCTCCTCTGCAGACAGGAGAGAAGCTGGGTTACTCTCAAGGCAGGGAGCCCTGGTACGAGCACACAGCCCTGCCGATGCACAGGCAGCAGGGAGCTGCCGCTCCTGCAATCCACAGGGAGCCAAGTTGAGCCTGGCCGTGCCCACCTCACCTGGCAGGGGTTGGAGAAGAGGGGCTGTCTGATGGCTGTGCAGCTCCGCTGCTCGATGCAGTGACCGTTTTGGAGGAGGATGCCTGGGCTCTCGCAACCGCAGCATGCCTGAGACAGACAGGATGCCTGTGAGCAACTGTTCACATCATGAGCCAGCCCTTGGCACTGAATACCCAGGGAGATGAAGCTGGATAAGCAAGATGCTACCCTGGCTCCCTGCTCCTCTTCTTACCGAAAGTACCCATGTTGTGGCTCAGCTACGCCCTAGTTTCAAGTCCTGTTTCTCTCATTGAAACAGTGTGCCAGGATAGGCAGAAGTTGTTAGATACAGAATAAGGAGTTGGGCAGAGAAGCAAGAGCAAAACACTCAGCAGACAGTACCAGAGACTTTTGCTACAGGAGGAAGAGACTGTGTATAGAGCTAAGCTGACTCTACAAACCTTAACACTGCTGGAGGACACCCCAGTACACAAGTCGGGGACTGTGAGAATGCAGCAGTCCCAGATAATGGGCCAGGAGGAGCTGGGCTTCTTCCCTGTCATCTGTCTGGCAAGCACAACCCCATCCCTGCCACTCTGTCTGTCCCCAGGCCCTCACCCTGCTTTGGAGAGTGGACGCACTGCCCCGCTGCAGTCGTGGTCCAGGGGGTGCCGGTGCTTGAGGCAGTAGTTCTTGTGGCACTGGTCACAGATCACCTTCATCATCTCCTTCTGCTTGCAGCCAGGCTTCAAACACTTGTTGGTGAAGATCTGCAAGATGACATGGCTGTGGTGGAAAGGAACATGCCCTGCAATGTCCCTTCCCTCCACACCAGGCCCTGGGCACTGACCAGCTTTCCTCACCAGTGCCTCTTCTGTGGGCTCTGGAGTTTGTCCCTGAATACTCATTTTCTTTAGATAGTTTATCAGTAATTCACTACTGCTTTGGTCTCCATAGACAAGGGTCTGCACAATCACATAATCACAGCAGAAGAGACACTTCCTCACCCAGGGACTACTGCCTGCCCTGCCAGGGAAGTGGGGACAGCCCAGAGACCTCCAGCTGCTGCTGGGCTGGATTCCTGTGTGGCCAGCTCCCTGCAGCAATTTCCTCTCCTGGCAAGATGAAGCAACTAATTGCTGATTGCATTTTCCTAACGGCAGCATGCAGTTTCCTATCCTCAAATCCCAGATGAATGCCCAGTCCCACTCCACTGCTATCTCAACCCTAGACTCATACCACAAAGCCCTGCAGATGCACACACCTCCAGGTCAACAACCCTTCCTGCCCTCAGCCTGTGTAAACAGAGACACCACCAGGCAGGGCAGAGTTGGGTGTTTCCATCCCATCCCCAGGATCCAGCAGGGTCCCAGCAGCGAGATGGAGTGCCAGGTTCCTACCTTGCGCTTGCGCTGTGCAGGATCGGACTTGCAGTCACGGTCAATGTGCTCACCCACCACGACATCAGGCATCTCCCCCCGCCTCACGGGGACTGGGGTGTTGCAGAGGGGACACACAGGGACCTGGACATCCTGTAGAGACAAAAGGAGGGAGCTGGGAACACGCAGCTGGGCAACCTTGAGTGCTGTGCAGCCACCTCTCTCCCTTTCAGGATCTGCTTGCTGTGGCTTTCACAGCATGACCTGTGGTTTGAGATCCTGCTCACACCCTCCAAACAGGTCGCTGTTTCTGATTCAGTGGGTGTGACAGGCACAGATAGAGGCTCTTGGAAGGGAAAACAGTATGGCTGGGAGATACTCAAATCACTTCCCTCAGTGGCAGAAGGTGGGCTGGAAGTTCGCAGCAGTGATACAGAGCCTGGCTTTCAGAGACACCTTCAGACCCAGCACACATCCCAGGGGGAATGCCCAAGTGACCAAAGAAGTCACAGATTACTCTGATCCCTGGCTGGACTAGACCTGACTGGAGGGAGCCTGCTTTGCTAGCCAGGCTTAAACTTCAGTTCTCCTCTGGAGCCAGTATTTCCACGTCCTGACC
>JANHGB010042491.1:60418-76180 GCA_026283785.1 Coracopsis vasa
GGGGCTGCTGGCTGCGTGGTGGCGCGGCAGGGCAGGTGCCTGGGTGCTGCTGGGAGTCACGAGTTCAGACACAGGCAGTGCAAGGGAGGCGTGTGGCTTGTCCTTGGTGCTGGTGTCACACCCAGGTGCAAGCTGGGACTGTTCCACAGGAACTGGTGTTGGAAGTTTAAAGGGCTTATTCATGGGAGACTGTTGAGAGCTATTAACTATAAAGACTACCTTGCACCCAGGAAATGCCTCCCTCCATCAGCTGGGGCAAGTGTGACTCACAGAGAGTATCTCTGCAGGCTTATCTGCGCTGACAGCCTTCCTTTGCCAGCTGCTATCAGCCACTGTCAAAAACCAGTGCCTAGGGTGATGGCATCTGTCCTTGTACAGCTGTGCCACTGCTACATGGTGAGTTCATGGCACTGCTCTTCAAACAAGATAGAGGTGATTGTGGGGGAGTCCAGAGTAGCAGAAGGAACTGGAAAAGGTTTTTGGCACTGGGTATGGTCACAGGAGGTAGTATGGGGCTTGCCAAGGAGGGACATTGAAAAGTGAATTTATTCCTTCTGGAAAGGATGAACCATAACCACCCTTGGTGTGCTGTGGCTGTGAGACTGGGGAGATTTATCAGCTGCTCTGTGTGCCCTCTAGGGCAGGGCATGCTGTTATGGGTTGGATCTGTGGGCTGAAGAATTTGGTTTTACATTGGGACATAGCCTGGGGGGGCCTCATGTACTTTCTATCACAAGGGTGGCTGAGTAGGGCAGAGAGAGCATTAGCAGTGCAGGAGGTTGGGAGCTGTGTCAGCCTGACTGTGGATCTTAGTAGTGGTGTACTTTGAATTGCCTGGAGAGGTCCCTTAGAGTAGCATGGGTTTTGAGCTTGGTGGTTTCTGTTGGGCAAATAATTCCAGTGGGACTGCACCCATTCTCTTATTTGCTGAAAAGACATGGAAAGAAGGGATGGGGAGAGAAGAGGTATGATGATGCTTCCCCTGGGAGCTGGAAGCACAGGGCTGCTGGGACAAGCTCTGTTCTTGACTCCGTCAGACAAGGGCTTGGCAGCAAAATGGAGCTGGAGTTGCCTGTCAAATACTTTTTGCCAAGCACCAGACTAGTGTTGTTTGAGATGCTCCCAGCTGGTCCTATCGCGTCGAGAAGTGAGACTGGAGCTGCTGAAGTGATCTGCCAGCATCCATCAGTCTCTGGCCTTTTCAAGTGCTTGAATGCTGAGGCACACCTGTGAGCATGGCAGAAGGCTGAGATGAGCTGCAGTTCCACTGTATTGCTGCTTCCATACCATGTTCAGTACCTTCAGGCTCCTGCTCACATTGATATGTTGTCTGTCATCATCTCGAGGGGAGCTGTGGTGTGGGAGAAACTGGATCATGCTGACGAGCTCTGGAGGAGGAGGATGCTGGTTGACAGGAATCAAAGGACTGGGAAGATGTCCTAGATCAGGACCCAGAAAGCCTCTGAGAAGGCTGCCTGAGATCCTGCGGGGTGAGGGGAGGGTGATAGCCTCTGCACTGACTGCCAGTATCTCCCCATGACATAGTCATGCTGATCTGGCACTGCTGCTCGGCTTTGGACACTCGCATTCTCTTCCTGCTTTAGTCTGGCTCTACTGCCCATTTGTTTGCTCCTCCGTCATCTCTGCCTTCTGATGAGGCCTATCCTACCTTCATAGTTGAACTTAAACTTGAGGGGCTGAGCAAACCCCAAGACTCAACAGGCATGTGAGGTGAAGGGGAAGGGTGTGAGTGAACTGTGTCATATGGGTCTAAACCCCTTTTGTTTCATTTTCTGTCCTAGATATTGCTGTGGAGTTGCTGCAGAAAGTGGCTCCCAGCCCTATCCGCAGACTCCAGAAGAAATACGTGTCTCATGTATCTCGGTAAGAAGCAAAACCTGTCCCTTCCTGTCCCATGCCAGAACTGGGAGCTCTGGTCTTACCTGGTCCCCCTGGGCCAGCATTGACTTGTGCTTAAGCCTGATGAGTGTCAGAGAAGCTGCGGGCAGGTGGCAAGGACAGCAGGCGCAGTGGCTTCCTGACACAGCCAGGCCTGCTTCAGATTGCTCCTGCTCTCTGGAGTGTGCTCTTGTTACTGGGAGTGTGTACTGGCTGGATCCGTAGCTCACTGGGTAGCCAGGTCTGAGCCCCATGTCTGCTCTTGGCAGCCAAGCCCTCATAGCATACCTGTCTGAAGGCAGGCCTGCTCAGTTTGGAGCTTCCTGTGCCTGGGAAGAGGAGCCAGGGCTTTCTGTTTTCAACCCTGCATCCCCATCCTATGCCGCAGCTCAGGACAGCCAGCATGAAGCTGGCAAGGCTGGGGTGCATCTAGCTGTATATTTACTAAACCTCTCTGCTACCTACATGGGGAGGGAGCTGCCAAGTTGTGCTGTGGCGGCTGGGATGTTTGTAGAACATGGATAACCTTTGGGTTGTTTCTTGCCCTGTGGCACAGGGAAGCTTGCATCTCTCCCTGCTCCATGATGCTGGCACTGGTTTACATTGAGAGACTCCGGCACCGGAACCCTGAATACCTTCAGCAGATCTCATCTTCAGACCTCTTCCTGATCTCCATGGTAAGTGGTGTGTGCTGGGGGGTAACTAGGTTGAAGGGACACCAGGAAGAGTACAGGAGGGACTGAGATCCTATCCTTTGTGCTGCTTTTAGATGGTTGCCAGTAAGTACCTGTATGATGAGGGTGAGGAGGAGGAGGTGTTCAACGACGAGTGGGGAGCAGCAGGGAAGGTGGATGTCCAGACCATGAACACACTGGAGATGAACTTCCTGAGTGCCATTGTAAGTGGGGCTCTTACTGCGGCTGGCAATGTACTCCCATGAAGGAACAGAAGGATGTGTCTGGGTGGTGGATGGCCTGTCCTGACTGCCCTGACCGTTCACTGCTATCCCCACAGGACTGGAGTCTCTACACAGATCCCCGGGAGCTGTTTGAAGTGCTGAGCTGGCTGGAAGGACGGTAGGTGTAGAGGGGTGAAGGTGAGTCTTTCATATACCTTGCAGCCCTGGCTCTGCCCCTGCTCAGAGCTGGCCTTGCTGCAGTGAAATAAGAGGTTGGGGTATCTGTGAGCCTTTGCTAGGCTCTGCAGCTCCCTTCTGCAAACCCTGAGCAGAGTCTTCTCCAAGCCTGTCTGGCCTGAAGCTTCTTTGCTGGTGAGGGTCTGTGCCACATCCACCATTCCCTTTTTCTTTGTTCCCTGCAGTGTGGCAGAAAAGCAGGGCATGTGGCGTGGCTGGTTCACATACACGGATCTGTGTGTCCTCATGGAGCAGTCCGTGTGGCAGCATGTACTGGGCCAGTTCTACCAGCAAGTGGTGAAGGTAAGAACATGAAACAGCAGCTACTTGCAAGAACATGGGCCCCATAGGTTTGGAGCAGAACCCTCTTTCACGCTGCGGGCAGCAGCTTGCTTTATTCCCTGTTGAAAAGGGAAGCTGTCAGAAGCCAGAAGATGCTGATTTGCAGCTGTGCTGCCTGAGGCACTGGAGCCTGATGCTGGGTTAGCCTGTGTCCTGTGCTGGACTGCAGCCCCACAAGTCATGGTGTAAGGTCATAGTGAGAACTAGGTGCCGACTGGGGGTTTAAACATGAACTGTTAGGATTTTAGCTGGTGCACTGTGGTTTGTGGTATTTAAGCCCTACGTTGAACAGGCTGTGAGCCACCTGCTGTTACCAGCATCCAGCACTGATGGTGCTGTTTGCCATCACAGCTGCTGGGTCACAGGGGCTGTGAGTGCTGCTGCAAGGTTTGGTCTAACCGTTGGCTTCTCTGCAGCTGGCCTGCCTCCTGGGCGTGGTGTACCTGACTGGATTTGCTGCTGTCTTTGCCTCTGTCACCGTGGTGCACCGGTCCGTATGCATGAGGAACATTGGCCCTGCAGCCCCCCGGCCTGCGCTTTTCCCTGAGGAGAGCAGCTGCCCGTTGGATGCCCAGCCAGCCCCAGCCCCTGACCAGCCCCAGCCTGAGTTGCCTGACATCTCTCCAGCTAGAGGCACCCACTGCCCAGGGGAGAACAAGACAACCGAGGAGCCGCGTCGAGGGGGGGTCACGGCGACTGCGCTCTACCTGTGGGGCAGCATGATGACGGCTCTGTCCTACCCAAAGGCACCTGATCTAACCCAACACAGGAGTCCCCTGCAAGGCCCCTTCCAGAGAGTACCCACTGCCTGTGAGAGATTGAACCGTACCACCTCTGCTGCAGCCCCCAGCCAACCTGGCCCTTTCGGACTCGCCATGCTTCCAGTTCCCCCAGCGCTCTATTGCCACGCCTGCTCAGCCAGTGCAGGCCCCACGTGGGATGCAGCCCCCAACGGCAGGGACTGGCTGGACCCCCTGGGGCTGAGGCAGTGCTCCTTGCACACTGCCATGGATCTCAGTAGAATCAAGAGCTTCATTTTTCCCAGCTAGGAGCACAGGGCAGCAGCCCCTTTCCCCTTCCCTCTTCCCTCCTAGTGTGGCACAACTCACTTCCTTGCACTTTGGGACCCCTGATCTCTGGGACTGCATGGGGCTGAAGGCCCCCGCGTTACTTCCAAACCAGCATTTGTGTGTTCTCCTCCCAGGGCAGAGGTGTCCTTCACTTTGGGGGCTGCTGGGACATGTTGGGGCAGAGTTGGTTTGCTGTTGGGGTGCTAAGGTGGGAACCTACTAGTGGGAGGTTAGAAATGGGTCTGGGGTGCTAGAGCAAGGGAGGTTATTGTACCTCTTTCTAGAGCCAGTGGGTGGCCCTTGGTGCTGGGCAGAGGTGGCGTGTGGGATGTAGGATGCTGGGGCTGTGTGTGCTGGGTGAAGGGGCTGGGGCAGTGACCCCAGGGGGCAGGGTGCCCCAGAAGGAGGTAGGATGCCTGGGTTGGGGGAGAAGAGGTTAAAGGAGGTGGAGAGTGAGTGGCCTGAGCAGGCTAGCCATAGCAGGAATTGCCCCTGGGGGCTGCCAGGCCACTTCTTGGGATGTGCAAGGGTCACACTAAGAGGGGACCGTGATGTGGCTGTGGTGTGCTGGGCTTGGAGGTAGTAGAGTGTGGTTAAGGCTGATCTTCCTTATCCTGCTTGTATTGGGTGTTTTGAAACTGGGGTGCTGTGTGACCCCATCCCAAACCTCAGCTCTCAGTGGCTGTAAGCAAACAGTGCCTGACTGCTCCTTGGGGTGAGGGGAAAGCACCTTGTCTTGCTGACTAGCCCAGCTCATTTTGCCCCTTCTTTTTACTGTGGATTTTACACCTGTTTTTCACTCTTTTGTAGATGCAAATCTCTTCCAATAAAAGTAGTTCTTGCTGTGCGTGTCCTTGTCCTGCTGAGCCACTCTGCTGGCAGCATGCAGTGAGGAGCTGTGCTTGCTCCCTGAGCTGGTGTGCCTTGCAGATCCTATGTGCTGCCAGTGAGCTCAGGAGCGCTGTGAGCAGGTCCCACAGGGCTCAAGAGGGACCAGGCTCTTTGGTGACAGGGGGTACATTAGATCTGATGCCTAGGGAAGGCAGGGGGCAGTGGGGGAGATGAAGTTCCCCTTGCTTGGGAATGTGGGGAATGTATGGTCTCCACTGCTCTTTGCTCTCCAGAGTCTGTCCAGTTAATGAGTGAGCCCCAAACGACAAGGGCTTGGCAGGGTCACTGTTGTGGTTGCTGGCACAGCCACTGCTGCCCTGTGACAAAAACATGAGAGTCCTGCCTGTGCTCCCTTGGGAGCTCTCCCAGCCAAGCAAGCAGCGCTTGTCCCTGGCGGATATGTCCAGCATCAATATTTGGAGCACTTCTCCTAGGAGTAAGGGGGACGTGGTAGATCCCCATCAGAGACCCTCCTGGGATGGGCATTGTGCCTACAGAGAGAAAAAGCAGGACCTGGGAGGAGCTTTTAATAGGCTCTGCTGTGTCTGATGGTAGGGAAGGGCTGGACCAGGAGGGCAGGGGGATGCTGTTCTGGGGAGGAACAAGCACAGTCAGAGCATCCTGGAGCTGGAAGATGCTGCTGGTAGGGATGCTCCAAGCACATGAAGGAAGAGGTGGTTGTTCTGTGCCCAGTCAGCCCCTGCTCTGTGCACCACAAAAGGCAGGGTGGGACCTAGGCTGTTGGCAGTTGATACTGTCTGGTGTCCTGGCTCTTGTGATAACAACCCAGGGTGACACTTGCATTCCTAGCTGCAAGGGCAGGTTACTTGCCAACTCAAGTTAATGGCTAACCCTGAGGCAGTTCCTGTAGAAGGTGGAAGTTCAGCCCCATGAGGCTTGTGAGGATCCCTGGGGGTTGGGACCCTGCCCACCCCTTCTGCACTGCAAGCCAGGAACAGAGTTGGGGAGGCAGGAGCATGAATGGGAGCCATTGCAGAGTGTCTGGTGCCAGGAGCCCTGTGCTCACATCCTGCTCCCGGCAGAAGATGTGCTCTTGGATGCTGAACTGTTGCTTAGCCCTTCAGGTAAGGGAGGACTGTGGTGAGCAGCCAGAGATGGGGCAATGGAGAGAGGGCTGAGGTCCTTGCAGGAGGCGAGGCAGGGCAGGGCTTGCATCCTGCCAGGCAGAGTGCATGGGGCTCTGGCCAGGGTGTGCAGATAGGGCAGTGGTGGATGCTGCCAGGGGTGTTGGTGAGTGTGCATCCACCCAGGGGGACAAGAATTGGGGTCTGCAGCTCTGGGGACTGCAGCAAGTTGCAACCACCCCCTCTCTTCTCTGCCCAGCACCTGGCCGTGCAGGCCTCCTTGCTCTGCATCTTCCACCTCCTCCTGCTGCCCACCCTGCCCGAGGAACCACCCCACAGCCAGGCCACCAGCGAGCTGCTGGCACGCAGCCTCTTCGCCTGCGGTATCTCCACAGTGCTGCAGACCACCTTGGGGAGCCGGTGAGAAAGGGGGGCACAGCAGTTGGAGCTGTCGCCAGGAGGAGGGTGATGCCATAGGAGGGCATGTCTCTGCCCCCTGCTAGGCTGTGGGAAGACAGGCTTTGCTGGAGGTGGGAAGGGGCACCAGGACAACCCCTTATCCTGCATCTCTGCACAGATGTTTCTCTCCCTGCCATCACTGCATCCTCCTGTCACACATTCCTAGAGGCTTTTCCTCCAGCTCCTTGCTGCTGTGCTCCAGCACCACACACAGCTCCTCCTGACCATCCTGTGCCTATGCTGCCCATGGTTCGCAGGGGCTTGGTGTGTACTTTGGCAAAGCCCCTGACCTCTGCTTGGGCTGTGCTAAGGGCACATTTGGGATATGGGATGACCTCCTGCCACTTCGGGGTTCTCATCTTCTACCCTTTCCATCTCTCACTCCTATGGCAGGCAGGGCTTTGGGAATAGCCATGTCCCCTCTTTCCTCTCTAATGTGCCCTTGCTGTCCCCTTCCCCAGGCTGCCACTGGTTCATATCCCATCCTTCGAGTACCTGGTCCCTGCCATGGTGCTGAGCTCCCACCTGTCTCTTGGTGCCAGCATAGACAGGAACGGTGAGCACAGCCCTGGAGCCTTCTTCCCACAAGACCCAGGCCATGCCGGTGCCAGGGCATGGGGTGGGGATGAGAAGTAGCAAAGGGCCCTGCCTCCTGGCTCCTCTAGTGATGGCGCACAGCACCCTACTCACCCCTGAGTGCATCTGGTTGCCACCCTAGAGTCAGGGCTTATAGGGATTGGGATACTGCCCCTCCTCTGGCCAACAGCCCCCATGCTGTGTGCTCTTGGACCTGGCTCCAGAAGCCCAGTGTCCATGTGCATCACATCATGCAAAATTCCCTTCCAGGCACAGCTGTGGCCAGTGCATGCCGTGCACCACATTGCACTGTTGCAGGGAACTGGGCTGCCCCGCTGCAAGAGGTGGGTGCTCCTGCACTGGTCTGGGAGTCCCTGTCCTGCTTCACCAGTGCCCCAGGTGTTACCTGCATCCCTGCACCCCCAGCCCCTTTCCCAGCCCTCCTGGGGATTGCCATGAATAGTGGGGACACAAGGGGATGTGCAAATGCAGTGGGGTTCATGGTGTATGTGGGTGCATGTGTTCCTTTGGGCCTGGGATGAGCAGAGCACAGGGAACAAGTGACACTACTGGGGTAGTGGAAGTGTGTCCAAGGGAAAGTGTTGGTCTGCTCTCCATGCATCCTGCCACATGGATCCCATCATTTCCTCTCACAGGTCTCTGGAGCCGTGCTGGTCTCTGGGCTGGTTCAGCTGATGCTGGGAGTGTCTGGTGTGTGCGGGTGGGCAGTCCAGCACTGTGGGCCCATGGTCCTGGCTCCCAGCCTCTCCATCATTGGGCTGTCTGCATACAAGGAGGCTGCTTTCTTCTGCTCCACTAACTGGGTGGTAGCTCTGCTGTACGTGGGCTTCCCTTCACATGGAGATGGGAATGGCGCATCCTCATGGTGCACGGCACATGTTTGGGACCCCATCACTGTGATGCTGCATGGTAACCTGTTCTCCCTCTCCTAGGCTCATCCTTCTTACTGTCACCTTCTCCCAGCACCTGGGGTCTTGCCGCCTGCCCTTCTGTGCCTGGCCCCAGACTTGGAGGCGCTCCAGGGAGCCATGTATGCCCACCCTGCGCACATTCTCGGTACCAAAACTTACATGCCCCCACTCCCTCTGCTTCACCCAGTTTTCTCTCTAAGCCTGGTTCTTTGGTGTTGGGTTAGGTAGGGGTTAGCTGGAGCAGAGCTGGGAGCAGAGGCACAGGCAAGGAGTCCTGGTGTAGCTCCCAGGGTGTGGGTGCTGCTGGGGGAGCATAGAGGACTTCTGCTCAAGTGTATAGGAGCAGCAGAGCCTGGGATGCTTCCTGCAGGGGTAAGGGAAGATGTAGCATGGCTCTTTGGGAGAGGTGAGAGGACAAGGACCTGCTGTCTGGGGCACAGCAGATGGATGGGGTGCTGCCCAGGGCAGGCAGGGGAGGAGGGTGCTCTGCTGAGTGTCCCCTTGCTGCCTTGCAGGTACTATTCCCATTTGCTGGTGTCTGCATCCTCTGTGCTATCCTCAGCCATCTCCACATCCCCTGGGAATCACTGGACCTGGCCATGGCCCAGCTGTCCTGGGCCAACACCACCTTCCATGCCCCTTGGGTCCGCATTGCCTATGCAGGTGGGGGCCAGCAAGGATGCATGCAGCCATCAGCCTTCAGCCAGGGCCTCTATCACCCGTCCTTTCTCCTGCTGCAGGCGAATTGGGGTGGCCGCTGCTCACCCCCCGGGCGCTGGCAGTGGGCATCGCCATGGCCATGGGCTGCAGCATGAACTCGGTGGGCTGCTACGTGCTGTGCGGGAGGCTGCTGAGAGCCCCCCGGCTGCCCCCTGACACATGCAACCGGGGGCTCTGCATGGAGGGGCTGGGCAGCCTCCTGGCAGGGCTGCTGGGTGCCTCGGGGGGCACTGCCGCCAGTATTGCCAATGCCTGTGCCGCCGGCCTCACCCAGGTATGGCCGGGGTTGGGAGGAGGGTTGGCAAGGGATGGAGAGGCAATGGAGCAGGAGGGGTGGGCGACCTGCAGCACCCAAGCTGTCACTAGATCATCCCTGTGAAAGGCAGGTCTGTATGGCAGGACGGGGGGGGCACATGACAGAGTGAGGAGCGATGCTCCCTGTCCTCACTTTCCTGTCCTTTCTACCAGACTGGCTCTCGCCTCTCTGTGCAAGTAAGCGCACTGGCGTGTGTGGTGCTGGGCATGTCCCCGAGGCTGGTGGGGCTGCTCACCCGCATTCCGCTGGCTGTTCATGGTAGGTACCCTGCCATTCCCCTGCACTGTAGTGCCTGCAGCCTGCCTGGCACTGCCTGACTCCTGCCCCTCGCAGGAGGGGTACTCTGCATCACCTATGCCGTAGCCGTGGGCACGGGGATCTCCTACTTCCAGTATGCAGACATCGACTCGGGGAGGAACATCTTCATCGTTGGCTTTGCCATGTTCATGGCGCTCCTGGTGCCGCGGTGGTTTGGCACAGCTCTGGCTCACCTGGCCACAGGTAGCAGGGACATTCCCCAAGGAAGGCAAAGCCTCAGGCCCTGTGGCATGATGACCACACTTCTCCAATGTCCTGGGAGGCTGAGTCAGCTCACAGCAGCAGGCAGCTCCCTCTCCAACTCCTGGATCTGCCATGGCAGTTCCTGGTCCTTCCTCTCTTGGACTGGGATGTCCTGGGTGATTCTGGCACCATCTCTGCAGGCTGGGTGCCCCTGGACCTCCTCTTCCTTTCCCTGCTCATGGCACCTGTGGTCTTAACTGGCTCCTTGTCGTTTCTCCTGGAGAACACAGTCTCAGGTGAGGGGCTGCTCTAGGTACCCTGTGTGAGCCCCTGCTCTGAGGGCTGCATCTGGCCATGGGACTGCCTGCAGGCAGCCCATCTGTGGGTCCCGGGGATGGTGTAGGCTGGGACAGTGCAGCTGGAGACAGGGACTCCCATCACACTGCTCACCTCTGTGCTTGCAGGAACCTTGGAAGAGCGAGGGCTGCTGTCTGAGCTGGGGCCATGGAGAGCTGGGATAGGCGACCACCATGCCCATGGAGAGAGAGACAAAGCCAGCCAGGCATATGGGCTCCCCCCTGGGCTGAGCAGGCTACTGCCATCCTCCTGCAAGGCCTTCCCCTGCTGCTTCCTTTGCCCGAGGAGTGAGGAAGAGGAGGAGAAGGAGGATCAGGAGGAGGGCAGTCGTGCCACTGAGGAGGGGGCCACTGCCCCTGAGGAAGGGATGCACTTGCTCCCCAAACCTGGCTCAGGGGAGCCACAGGCACCCAGGAGGATGAGTGAGACGGTTATGGCTGCATGGACACCGTGGGCTGACTCTGCGGAGTGCGGATACCTCAGGGTGGACCAGCACTGTGCCCCAAAGACAGCTTGTGAGCCACTTTGCTCCTAGTTTCTGCAGCCCACATGGACTGAAGGGACTTGTGCTTCCACACTGCCAGCACAAATCCCATTTACTTGCTTGGGAGTGAGGTATAAAAACCTTCAACTGACTTTGCTCTTTCCAGGGATTTCCTTTCTAGCCAGGATTTGCCTGGGAGATGCCAGCCCTCCCTCCTCTGGTAGCCTGAGGACAGCAACCACAGACGCCACAGCCATCTGGTGCCACTGCAGCTGGGGATGTGGGTGCCATCAGCCTGTGGATATGGCTGGGGAAGGGCTCAAGGGCTCAGTGCTTTGACCATCCCCAAAGGGCTCTGCTCATCTCTGGCACAATGCTCAGGAAAGGCTGGCTCTCCATCTCCTCCCTGTTGTGTCCCAGCTGTGCCCATGGCCCCTCGATGCCCATGGCACTAGGTCTATACTAATGCCTTGGTACACCAGGATGCCCCAGGCTGGGGGTGCAGCTCAGGTCAGCTCTCCAAAGCAGTAAACTCCTTTTCACCTGCAGCGGGTTGGTCCCAGCAGCACTCACCATTTAACTGCCAGCACTGGATTTCTCTAGGGAAAAAACAACAACATTGAAATGTTGCCTTTGACCCCTGTGACTGAGTTTGGTACCTGTTTTTTTTCCCGCTGCTGGCTGGTTACACCAACTACAGCAGAGCCTGCACCAGCCCTGCTCGCTGCTCCAGCCTTTACAGCAGATCAGAGTCCATGGGTACTCCCCGTGCTGCTACCACCAGTTTGGACCAGCCTGCAAACGCACAGCAGTGGGGCAGGAACGGCTGGGGGTTTGCAGCCTTTGGGTGATGCAAGCTGGCCCTGGATGCAAGCTCAGAAGAAGGACAAACTTGGGCTGGGAGGATGGTGGAGCTTATCCATGGGAGCATCCTACCTGGGCCCTGCACCCATCTGGCCCTGCACTCCGTGCCCAAAGCATGACTCGGTCCAGCACCCTGCCTGGATCCTCTACCCCAAACCCTCCTGCACCCTAACCTGGCCAGGCAACCCCATCCATCCTGCACCCTGCCTGGGTTGTGCACCCCAAAGCCCTTGCCTGCTCCCACATACCCTGACAACCCTTCGGGATGGAAACGTTCCGGGATGACCCTGCCCCGGTCCCGCCCCGAGGGCGGCCGCAGCCTGCACGGTAGAGAGAGGTTTGAGGGCAGGGCGTTAATAGGGTGCAAATGGGGAGCTCGGGGCTGTGCATGAGTGCGGGGGGGCAGTTTATGGGTGCAGGGTGGGTGGCCTCAGTGCATGGGGTGCAGGTGGGGGATCACAGTCAGTGCATGGGTGCTGGGGAGTGTAAGTGCCCGGGGCAAGGATGGGGCTGTGCTCAGCGTGGCGGGGCTGGGAGTGAGCCGTGTCCATGGCCTCTGCCAGGCTGTCATAGCGCTGCTCTGCGGTGCCCTCTGAGCCCAGAGTCTGGGCATGGAGGCAGAGGCACCTGCAGCCTCACCTATGTGGGGCTTGCTGGGGTGCAGCGAAGTCCCAGCAGAAGCCTGGGAGAGCTGCGGCGTGGGTGCATGCCCTGTGCCGTGCCTGCGCGGGCACCCTGTGGCTGCTTGAGGAATAAACCCGAGGCCAAGGGAGCGGACCCCTGGCTGCTGCTGCCCCTCCCGGCTGTCCCCCGCTGAGCACTTGTACCGGGATGTTTCGTAACAGCAGCAAGCACAAAACAAAGTCGTGAGACGTTTCAGGCCCCAGCGCTTTGCGCAGCGTCTTGGCCATGGCACCTGCTGTGATAACTGGAGATTCCCAAGCCGTGCCAGCTCAGGTCTCCGTCCTTGTCAGCAGCGGAGAGAGGAGGAACAGCTGCTCTCGGGGCTCTTAGAAAGCGATAGTCATTGCCGTGCCGGCGATCCTTGGCGTGCACATCCCAGCGCGCCCCGCGGAAGAGAGCAGCATGCTGGGAGCTGTAGTCCCGCCGTCGCCTCCGGCCCGGCACTGCTCGCCTCTGCAAGCCCCTCACCCAGACAGCCTTTGGCCCACCTGCTCCTCTTGCCCCCGGGTAACTCCGCGGCGCACCAGTGCTGCGGGCACGCTGGGATCATCGGGTGCCCGAGTGTTTGGGCAGGCACTTAGCCCGCCACAGGGAGGAGCGGGAAGCGGCAGTGCTCGCGGACAGCGTGCGCTGCTGCCGGCACTCTGCCGGCGCTGATGCAGGCAGGGAACTGTCCGTGGCTCACGTAGAGCACGGGGATGGGACGTCCAAGCAAGAGGGGGGTTGCAGCATCCCCCTGCCCATCTCAGTGCAAGCAGGGCAGCTTAAATGTTAATTTGGATGTAGAGGTCTTGCCATATTAATGGTAGCAAGCACTGGAAAATGCCGGGGAGCCAGCAAGTACATTGCTGTGCATCTGCTGGTGCGTTTAGAATGCTTATTGTGAGCTGGGGTAGAAACTGCCCTGCAGAGAGCTCCCCAAAATGCCTGCCCCAGCAGAGCTGCATGCATGTGCAGGGATGTGTGTGACTGGAGCTGGCTGAGCACCCTCACCTCTGTGCTGCAAAGTGGGGCTGGCATCATGAATGGGTGGGCAGGGACCAAAGGTCCGTGTGAAGCCACCCCAAGGCTTCCTGGGTTTGGGTGAGGCAGAAACATGGTTGCTCTTTTGCAGATGGAGGGCTCCAAGGAGCTGGAGAGCAGCCTCCTGACACAGCCCTGGGCTTCTTTTTGCCTTGGCGAGTCCACTTTTCTTTCCAAAGTGTGCTTCAGTGATACTGGCTACATCCTTCTCATCTCCGACCTCAGCAGCGTCTGGTACGAGAGGGCAGATGCCGAGGCTGTGGGACAAAGGTCCAAGGTGAGTCTCTGGAAAGTCCAGGGACCTCCTTTTCTCCTTGTAGCAGCTGACATCCCAGCATAGACTGCTTGGTGACACAATGACAGTTGGATCTGACAGGGCTTGGATGCAAACACCTGGCCTGGGAAGTCCCTGGGCAGCTCTGCCCAAGCACTGCTACCCTGGATGGCCAAGCACCCTCCTCCTGGGAGAGTGGGCCAGGCTCTTTAAGATGCCCAGGGCAACTAGATGTTGGCTGGGGCTGCATGCTGAGACTGGCATACTTGTTTCATTTGTGGGCTGGATGATGAACAGCTGGTTTCCCCAGGATCAGTGCTAAAGGAAGAGCTTGAAAAAAGACTGCCTTCCCACCAGGGGTGCAGAGACTCCTGCTCACAGTCAGAGGAGGCACAGACTCCCATGGGTTGTCCTCTTAGGACGGCCCCCAAAACACATGGGGCCATGCCTCATCCCCTCACCCCAACCCGTGTCCCCCCGTGCCTAGGTCACCCCTATTTGCCATGTCCCTCTGCCCAAAAAGCGCTGTGCTGAGCAGCTGCTGGCAGGAGGGGTGGGCATGCAGGGGCAGCCATCTCCCGGCACTGGCAGGTTAGCTGAGCTGTGGCAACTCTCAGCCAGCCTGGGACACTCGTGGTGGCATGCAGGGCAGATGCATTAGTGGAGACCATTGCACCCTGCCCACCACCTGGGCCTCCCTGGGCTGGCAGGGCAGGGGAGCCTTCACACCTTGTCTGGGGAGTATTCTGTCACAGGGCTAGAAGCTGAGGCCTAGGGATGACTTTCGCAGCACTGGGACATGCAGAAGTAGTTTGGCTCCTTCTGTGCTGGAGTTTCTGCTGCTTGTTTCCCAGTGCCAAGCTCCCAGGGCATTGCTGTACCCTTAAACTTGCCTTTCCCCAGGAGCTGAACAAGCGGCTGACAGTCCAGGTGTCCTCCTTCCTGCACCACTTGTGCGAACTGATGTGCCCCTTGCTGGCAGGGGAGCCAGATGCCACCACCTCCTTGTCCTGTCACCGCACTGCTGGTGGGCTCAGCCTGCACGTGAAGAGTGAGCTCTCGGGACTGCCCTTCTACTGGGACTTCCACTGCTGCCCTGCTCCTGTGGAGATGGTGAGCAAAGCTGCGGAGAGTCTGGGGAGGGGAATGGTCAAAATTAAGGGTTGTCTCCTAATGCTTGGAAGCTTTTGGTGGCTGTAGGGTGCCTGGCTCTGCCTGCTCCACCTGCTCCACCTCACACAGAATCACAGAATGGTTTGGGTTGGAAAGGACCTTAAGATCATCCAGTTCCAACCCCCTTGCCCTGGGCAAGGACACTTCACACCAGACCATGTTGCCCAAGGCTCTGTCCAACCTGGCCTTGGACACTGCCAGGGATGGAGTATTTACCACTTCCTTTGGCACCCTTCCTTCCAGTGCCTCACCACTCTTACAGTAAAGAATTCCTTCCTTATATCTAACCTAAATCTCTTCTGTTTAAGTTTAAACCCATCGCCCCTTGTCCTATCACTACAGTCCCTAATGGAGAGTCGCTCTCCAGCATTCCTGTAGGCCCCCTTCTCTTCTCCAGGCAGAACAGCCCTAACTCTCTCAGCCTGTCTTCCTATGGGAAATGCTCAAGCCTTCTTATAATCCTCATGGCCCTCCTCTGGACTTGCTCCAACAGCTCCATGTCTTTCTTATACAGTTACATGTCCTTCCCATGGCTCACTGCCCCATTTCTTCCCACTGAGGCTTTGGCACCTTGATTGGTGCCTTGCAGTGAGGCAGGGATGGCCCAGCATGTGCTGGTATCCCGGCAGCAAGGAGTTGTCCAGTTTGGGATGAGACCCTGCCAGCACCCCGCACAGCAGAGTGATGCTGTTCTCCTTTGGTGCATGCCATGAAGTGGGGCACAGAGCAGTGGGTACCCCCAAAGGACCCATAGGTGCTCCATCACAACTGCGGGAATGAAAGCGGCATCTTCCTGGCTTTTAAGAGGCTGCTCTTACCACGGGGCTGCCCAACATTGAGTTTCGGAGGGCAGCCCCCTGCAGCCCGGCCACAAGCTGCGTTTGTGACCCCCGACGGATCCCTGACAGATGGGCCGGGGCTGCCCGGGCCGCCTCCTCTCCCGGCCCCGGTCCCTCCTGGTCCCCGGCCCTGCGGCC
>JANHGB010042492.1:0-11212 GCA_026283785.1 Coracopsis vasa
CTGGACAGGGCTTGGAGCAACCTGGTCTAGTGGAAGGTGTCCCTGCCCATGGCAGGGGGTTGGAACTGGATGAGCTTCAGGGTCCCTTCTAACCCAGTCTGGGATTCTATGAACTAGCATCAGAAAATGTGCAATGAGTTGACTAATACTCATGTTTTGCTGTCAGTGTTTATGTCTGGAAAACTGAGAAGATCAAATGCTTGACAAAACACCCACCAGTGTACACTGTGTAGTCCTGGGCACTGGGGAGAGAGCGGTGGCATGTGGCAATAGTTAAGTCCCTTGGCAAAGCAGTTAGCAAATATTAAGGGACAGGAAAGTCAGAAGCAGCAGAATTGGCTCTGCATCAGCTATCCTGCATTTGAGAACAACAGATTACTTCAGCCATGTTTTTACAAATCAAGCTGTTCTGTGAAGAATTCAGCTTTTTTTGGTTCAAGGTTAATCCCCAAATGCCTTCCTGAAATAAACGCTGGAGTTAAAATAAGAAATTAGGTTAAGAGAGTTGGGAATCATGTATTGTGTATGTTTTCATGGTGAGCTGCTGCAAAGAGGTAAAAAACATGTCAGAAAGGGGGAGACTGACTTTACAAGCAACTGGGTGGAGGAGGTTGGTGTTACCATAGGTAATGTGTTTGGTTCATGTTTTCCAGGTGAAAAACAATGGAACAGTGTTGTCTAAAATTCCTCTCTACTTTCATGTTTGAATTGAACATTGCAGTCCTCTTAAATAGTACAGGTGAATTGTTTTCTATTTAGGTATCACACCAACATTAAAGGACTCACGAGCTACTGCTTCTCTTCTCAGAGCTTGTGATCAAGGTCTTGCAAGTTGCTAGAGCTTCACAGTTTGCAATAAAGCAGGCTTACCATTAGCCCATATTGCAGACCTGCATCAGGACCTGCTTTGGGTGCAGCCTGATCTCTCAGTGCAGCAGCTCTTTATTGGTTTGGATTACAGGCTGTTGCCAACAGTGAGACTTTCTGGGACACTTTCTGGAATAGTCCCATAATGAGCACAGCTGCAGGTCCCTCACAGTGTCCTTTCTGAGCTGGCCGTCACAGAATCGTAGAATACCAGATTGAGTCATAGTCCCTGCAGAGCAACTGGGGAACTAATCAGTTAATGACTGTCCTAGAGATTCTCTGTACCTTCTAATAAACACTGTGTGGAGTTTTCCACTGTGAGGGTGGTCCAACACTGGCACAAGTTGCTGAGAGAGGTTGGGTAGTCTCCATCCTTGGAGATCTTCAAAACCCAACTGGATACTGACCTGGAAAACCTGCTGTACTGTCTCTGCTTGAAGTGGGGATGTGTGGACTAGGTGATCTCAAGAGGTCCCTTCCAACATTAATGGTTCTGTGATACTTATGCTTGGTCTATGCGAGATCACTGCCATTTCAGTGTCCCTCAGCTGCCCTGCAGAGTTATTCTGTTCTGCTTTTACTTGGTTTGATTTTTTTAGCTGCATAGTGCTTTTTCTTTGTTTGGATATTAATGTCTTTGCCAAAGGCAAAGTTCTTTCTGACTTGTATTGTTACTTCAAAGGATCATAGATCATCTTCTGACCAACCTTCCAAATCTTTATACTGTCTTGGGGCTGGGAAACACCAGCAATGGTGCCTTTTAAGGCTTTGGGTGAAACATGATTGAGAAGTCAGCTTAGAGTTTCTTGCTCAAGAAGGTGATGAGCTGAAGCTCTCGGTTTGCCTCTTGTTACACATTTACCCAAAAAGTTTCTACCAGATTTCTGTCCTTTTTTTGCCTTCCATGGACTATTTTAGTCCTTGGCACTGTTGAACCAAAGCCATTTTCTCAGTGTGTGTTGGTTATCTTCCTTGGGGAACAGGGAAATCGCATTCTCTTTTTGGTACCATTAGGAATGTTGACCTTGGTATCACATTGTATATTACTGTCCTTGATGGTCAGGAGGCCTGCACCCTCAGTAGTGCCTGGTTTTACCCATGTCATCACTGTAGATGAGGTCCTCCATGATGCCAGGTCTCTTGCATAAGGAGTCACCATTTGAAATCAAGTCTGTCTTTCCGAATCTTCACCCTGTGGTGCACACAGGCAACCCCACTTTGTAGAACCAGTGGCCACTGTAGATTATGACCTTAGAACTCTCTTTTACTTCACATCCACCATAGGTTTACCTACTACCTGCTGTAGGTGAAGTTCTCTGTAGTTTATCAATACCAGCCTGAGCAGCTCTTTTGGCCTGACTACTGGAGTTGCTCACCACTTCTTTCAGGCTGGCTTATCTGTCCCTTCCATGGATGAAGGAGTAAGCAGGACTAACCTTACCTNNNGGATCAGGAACTTTCCCTTCCTTGAAGATGGCTGCTGTGCAGTTCTGAGCTGCTGGGTGTCATGGAGAGTCCAAGGAACCACATCAGAGAGTAGACTCTGCTGCAGTGATATATAGTAATATATATTTATCTCTAAAATTTTCCATAAGTAACAACTAATATGGAAATGATGAATGAAAAATTCATAGTGTACAGCAAGAAGAAATGTGTGTATGTAGTTGGCAAGTATAAGGATAATAAATCTAAGTAACACTATAAAAAAGATGGTAAGAAACATTACCATATAGACAGCTAATAGAGAATTACCCTGCTAGGGACAAATAACAAATTCAGAAAGTATTTCAGGGACAGTTTGGCACATCTGCCCAGGGGAATTCTGCATGAATACAGCTCCTCTGTCAGAAGAATACTATTTTAGCGCCAAGCCCTCACTTTATTACCTTAATCACTACTGTAAAATTATCTTGAAGTGAGATAATTGTATATGATTGCACATCATTTTAACCTACTGGGCTTTTCTACTTTGCAGTCAGGCATTTTGAAACCAAGCTAAGCTGTATTGGCAAAATACTTCTTGCAGATACAGCAGGGATCCAGCAGAGAAGGTGGCTGCTTTAGTTGTATCTGCAAGTGTTTTGCTGTGTAGACAAGCCTTTTAGGCAGATGTGTTAAAGAGCAAATGGAAAGATCTGCATGGCTAAGTGAATTAGCAACTTATCCAGAGAGCAAGAAGGGCCTTTACAAGGTTTTATCTGTTTAACCGTTTTAAGCTCTGTCTACATTAGTGAGCAGTGTAGTACCAGCAGATTAGAAGCAGTTGCTCAGGCCAATACATCTCTAGCATATATGGCTTGGGGATTTTACGCTATAAACAACACATTTGGGGGATTTTGCTTTGGGTTAGCTTTAATCTGGTTCCCCTTGTCTGAGGGGCCAGTTGTTGATTTGAACTGTCTCCTTTAGGATTTGGGGACTATGTGGTGTGTACCTGGAATGGAGCTCCTGGGTCTGTTTGCTGAGGAAAGCTGACATGACCCAAAGGCACTCAGTGAACAGCACATGGTAATTGCAATGATGTAAGGCAGTATGGAGGCTTGCTTTAAAAACTTACTGCCATTATAAACCAGGAGTCTGAGACTCCCATTCTTTGGAATCATGGGGAGAAACGAATGGGATGGTTTACTGTCACTGAACACGTGGAAGAGTCCCATCACCTCTAGAAGCGGAGATGTTTTTCTGTATCTTCAATGCTTGTCTAACCCTTTGGAATACATACAGTTGGAAACCTGCCTGTTCTCTCTGTGACTTTTTTGTCCCCACCTTGGATTTGCTGTGGAGGAACATTCAGGAGGCAAAGGAGCATCTGTGAAATACTATCCAGACTCTGTTTCCCACTTCTGAGGTCTTTGAGTTTAATCAAAACACAGTGGCTCTGTTAGAACAGCTCTGGCACAGTTTTAGAGGTACTTGGCACGGGCTATCTCAGTTTCAGTTTGCCTTTCCAATGGCAGCCTTAGTTGTAAAAATAGTAATCCAGTATCCCTCATTAAATCCAGTGGATTATTTGCTCCACCTTTTGGGCTGCTGTAGAGAGGGATGTGGAAACCATCTGCACATGCAAAACCAGGTACTGTGTCTGCCCTAGATGCTTGCCTGGGGCTGTGTGAGGCCCAGCAGCAAATGCTTGAATTCAGAAATATTCTCCCTGTCCTTATGCACTCCTTGAGTGCTCTCTCTCGGAGCACTCTGAAGGGTTGTGAGACCTGGATAGTGCAAAAAGCTCTCACGTGAGGCATACACTCCAGATGCCTTCTGGTCCACAGGCTCCCTAGAATACAGATGTGGCCACAGCATTCAGTTTCCTTGTCTGGGATTCTCCTTGGAACAGCCAGGTGGTCAGCTGAAATGGGCAGGTTAGTTTGGTGCTGAGCACTGCTCTGTGTCACTGTGGTGGCAGTTTTGCCCTGGTGTGAGGCCCCACGTGCCTGCCTTTGACCTCACTCGCAGCCAGATGCTCCTCGGCTCTCCATAGCGTGTCACTCGCTCTGTCGAGGCGGCTTTTCAGCGGAACCAATCTCATTGCGTAGGACTCTGATTAATTTTATTCTGCAGTGCAGAGATCTTCTGCATATTGAGTAGTTGTGCAAGATGCAGCCTGGTCACAGGCACTGTGGGGTTTGAGTACCCGATTTTATTGCAGCAGATAGGGAAGTAGGGCTGTGTTGCTTGGTCCCCGTTCCTGCCAGGGGCTGGAAAGGTAAGGGTTTCCTGTCAAAATAAGGGAAGAAAAGGGATCTTGCTTGGTTTTTCATTTGCCAGTCCTAGTCTCTTCTTTTTGCATATGTGAGTTTTTCATGTTTAAGTGGTGCCTTAACTCTCTACGGTTCAATTTGTTACTTTTGTATAGGTGTTCTATGCGTCTCTTGTATTTTGCTAGGTTGATGTAACCAAACTATCTGGAAAGCAGGGTAGTTTACCTTTGGCAGGTTTTTAGGCTGTCACAGAATGGCAGATTCAAACACTTGATGCAGCTCTGCCTAGCACTGCATTTTTCCATGTGGAAGAGTCAAATGAACTGCCATTTGGGCCACATGTTTTCTGCGTCAACTTTGATGTCAAGGGAAGGGTGAGGATTTAAAACACACTTTTCTTTGAGGCTGGGTTGAATTTTTGCTCCTTCAGTATTCTGCCTTGCCCTATGTGGGATCTGTTATCAGCTGCTCGTCTTAAATATTTTAGTGGGCTTGGGAAAGGAGATGAGGAATCATGCCACGCAAGGCCAGGCAGCTTTACCTTTTACTGTTTGATTAGAAGGTGACAACCAGTCTTCTGTTGTTATGTCCATTAGTTCATTAATTTATTTAGTCCCTTCATTTACTACAGAAACACTAGCAAGGCTAACACATTTGATTAAATACTAGCTGACTACAATTGAATAATGTCATTATTAAAGCCTTTACTTCCAGCATAGAATTTGTTTGCTTTCATGTTCAAAACTCCTTGTCTCCAGCTGGGTTGACAAGTCCCTGAAGTCAGCTAGTTTGTCTGGCCAGAGATAAAACTAACTGCAAAGGAAAGAAAACTGTATGCAGGTCAGCTTTGCCAAGCTACAGACACTGTTTCCAAGCAAGTTAGATAATGTTGAAAACAGCTCTCATCTCATTTTCTAGTCCTGATGGATCCTCTGTTTCTTTGACTATTTGTATAGAAGTGAATACAGTGTCTGTGATAAGCTGATAAACCTGATTCTGATGTGGACAGGCAAGAGGATAGCTGTATAATGTACATTGCATCTCCAATGTAGGAGCATGAAAAATAGCTGCAGCTTCTCAAATGCTGGTGAAAGCAGTTGTATAGCTGGATGTCCACAATTGTGCATATTACAGAGACCCTGGCAGCACCAAGTGCTCAAGCGGGTTCTGTCACTAAGGACTTGGGCTTTTCCTATGCAGCTTTCTTCAGGGTTGAGCTGCTGGGTGGCTGTGCCATGCTGGTTATTTTTGACCACCAGTATTCTGTTGGGTTTGATACTTCCTGTATTAACTGAATAAAAAGAAACTTGACTGATGATTCTAGAATTAAGCTGAGTTTGTGATTAGAGGGGTCAGAGGCCACTGCTGATGTGAGAGGCAGGCCTTGAAGAAAATGAGTGCCTGACATGGATAGATCAAGGGGATGATTTGGGCTGGGAGTGGCACCTCTGGATGTCTCTGGTACAACCTCCTGCTCCAAGGAATAGATCAGGCTGTTGCAGGCAGTGACATTACTGATTGCTGTATATCTTTGTGTTCCTCCTTTTTTAATTGTAAAACTGGGAAGTATCAAACAATAAGCTTTGGTTGGAAAACTAATTAAAATCACCATTGCTCAAGTGCTGCAAAGGCTTACAGGGCAAAGCTCCACAATGGTACTCGCCCCCTTCCCTGCTTAGAAACCCCACCAGGAACCAAAATGTTCACCACTGTGGTGTGTGTGAACCTTTACTCTGTTATCAACAGTCTGCTGTTAGAGAAACTCATGCAACATACAGAAACCACACCATCACAACTCCATTACAGGTCAGGATCTGAAACCACAGCCTCTGCTCGCTCTGCATTTTGTAACACAGAGAATGTCCATGGAGGACTAGCTGAGTGTTGTGGGGTGGCTGGTTGGTTTTGATTTTGCCTGAATAGATGTAGTTCGTAGCTCTAGCACCATGCCAGAACTCAATATGAAACTGCCTAGGTTTATTTCCTTCCTTTATTATGAAATTGCTTTAATGGGTCCATGGAGGTTTTTTTTCCAGAAGCATCTTTCTTTTCCAGATGCTTCGGACTATTACAATCAGGGTTTGTCCATGTTGATATAGGCTTAGTTTAGTTGTTCCAGGGTATGCAGTACTGACAGGCAAATGTAGTAGTGCTACCACAAGTAGTTCAGGGATGGTGATGGCTGTGGCAGTGTTGCCTGCATGTGGTGGTAGTATAAACTGCACTTTGTGTCACTCATGCCCTCTGTCAGTTTGAGGATTTGAGAATCCCTGACACAGATTTCCACTCATGGCCATTTCACAGGCAGTTTTCTTGATGAATGGCAGTACTTTCCTGAGCTATGAGACTGGGAAGTAGAAATAAAATCAGTCTCTTCTGCAGAACTCCCTGCTGATGCCTCTTGCAGTTACAAGCCCTTGATCAGAAACCATCTTTCCAACAATCGTGACCACAGGGTTGCCGTCTTCCATTTTGTGTGTTTCTGTTTCTTTTCAGGGAAAGATCATGTTTGCAGATTTATTGGCTGTGGAAGGAATGAAAAATTTAATTACGTGGTCATGCAGCTGCAGGTGAGTTCTGGGCTTCCCCTCAGCCCCCATCCTATGGAGATGGCATCACAGTGAAGGATTCACAGTGACAGCAGGCAGCCAAGCACTGGTGTTGTACAGAGAAAGTGGGTGGAATGGGAGACAGTGAGACGGTGGGGGGGGTGTTGCTGTGATACCCTCCCTTGGGATAGCTCTGCTTGTCAGGATATGCTAAGATATTTCACATCACACAGTTTGAGGCAGTGCTGTCCATGTCGTGCCTGTTTCCCAAACAGTACATCAGCTGATTTCCCAGTGTAATAGTCTGGTATCTTCTTATGAGTCAACACAGCATTTGAAAGTTAAAACAAAGTATTGGAAGATCTTGTACAAGAAATAAAGCAGACATAAAGTGAGCACCTCTGTGAGAAGCGTTTCTGCTTTTGGGGGGCTGCACGTTAGAACTTGCAGCTGTGAAATGCTGTGTGTGATGGTTTAAGTGTTTTATTGATTGTTTCAGGGCCGGAATCTGGCAGATCTCAGGAGGAGTCAGCCTCGAGGGACTTTCACGCTGAGCACCACGCTGCGATTAGGCAAACAGATTCTGGAATCAATAGAAGCCATTCACTCTGTGGGGTTCCTGCATCGCGACATCAAGCCTGTATGTTGTTTTGGAAATTTGGGGTTTGGTTGTGTCTATCTGTTCTGCTTGAGTCAAAAACAGCCTGAGTATGGGCAGATCTCAGTGGAGGCGCTTAGTTCTTGCACACTCGCACTGTCTAACACATTGGCTATTTTCTCCAAGTACAGACTAATAATATAGTATTGTCATTCCTTTAAGTGCATAGAAAACTAGTTAGTATGTGCAGAGGTTGCTCCATGTTGGATTAGTAGCTGTCAGTCATACTTGTACCAGTTAAGATCACATAACGAAGCAATCTAATTTCAAACTATCATTTGGAGTCCAACCAATTATTCCTATAAGAAGAGTTCAGAAAGGACGTCTTGCTCTATGACCCATCACTTGAATAAATGCTGTTTCATGTATTTGACTTAGCTAAATAATGCTCTTAATCTTTTCTGAGCATTTGCCAGAAAAAACTGGAGCAGAGGTTCCAGTGTCAGAAACACAGTCACGATGGTGGTCATCTGCCTTGGTGAGGCACAGTAATTCCAACTCGCGTTGTAGGAGCCAGTCTTCTTCCAGCTCTTCACTATTTGACCTCAACACTTGATGGTCCCTCAGACCATCCTCCTTCCAGCAAAATCATTTGCTGCTTTTAAAATCAGCCAGGTTTGGCTGATCAGATTCAGGTGAAAATCAGTCACTAATGTAACTGGCCACAAATCCTTTATGGTAAAAGATATGTTTAAGATGGGGGGTTTAAAAAGAGCTGCTCTATTTGGTTGTTAGTTTATTTACTAAGAACCAAACCAAGTGATTTTTAGTTGACTGAATGTTTAGATCAGTTGAGGTAATGCAGTATAGTGGATGGAGATTCTGGGGGTTAGGGTAGCATAAAGCATGCTGGCAGCTGAATGATCAGAAGCATTTGTCTGCAGTAACTCCAGCCTGGTATGCATGTGATGGAGCTCTCACTTTTTCTTGTGGCAGCTGAAATTTAGTTAAGCTAATGTGAAATTTAGTTACTTTGCAGACAAATGACTGTGGAGTTTCAAAGTTAACCTCTTAACATGGCAGCGATTGGCTAATCAGGAGTTTAAGATGCATCTTCAAATCCTTCTCTTTGACTTATGTTTCCACCAGAGACATGTCGGGCTATGTGACAAAGTTTTGTTATTAAGTGGTCACTCTCACCCAAGTTTCTGGTATCAAACTGATTTGGTTTTCTTTCTTTATCTAGTCCAATTTTGCCATGGGCCGCTTGCCTTCAACGTACAGGAAGTGCTATATGTTAGACTTTGGTCTGGCCCGTCAGTATACCAACACCACTGGTGAAGTCCGGCCAGTAAGTACATTTGAAGTCATTATTTTCCACTTCTGCAACTGCTTAGATGTGGAAAGCTTTGGGGTTTTGTTTGGTTTGTGGTGGTTCTGCTCGGTTATTATATTTGACTGCATTTTCTGCAAGGTGAGATGCAGCAGGTAACTTCAACTGAGTTGAGAATCTAAGAAGGGATGCTTGCTGTTGTCTTACAAGGTGTGTGGCTTTGGTTTTTAACTTTTCATAGAAGATAATAATGTTTTCCACAGGCTTGCAATACTTCCTGAGTACGTAATGGCCAGGCAAAGAGGGTGAGCCCAGTGCTGGCCAGCACTGTAGTCCCAGAGGACTGGTCTAGTTCAGTCCTCTGCGATCTGGGGAACAAGGTTGGTGTGTTCTTAGAGCTTTTTATGACAAAAAGTTAAAATGCTGGAAGTTAGAGGCTGACTTGATCTCTGAGGCTGAGCTCACTGTGACCTGCAACCTGTAATGCTGTTGCAGCCTTGCCTGGCTTTGGTTTTGTGTACATTGCTCCCTGACAAGATTTCTTGGCAGGCGGATTTCAGTGTGCCTGCTTGGAGGGCAGGTAAGGGCAGAGGGCATAATTGCACCACATGACATGTGGTGTTATCTTTGTCAGCACTGTGTTATGTGGGGTCACCCATAAGGATACATTAAGCTTCAGGTGCTCTAGGTTATCATTTAGAGCATACCTAGATTTATTTTGGAGTGCAGCTCAAGCAGGAAGGGCTCAAGACAATCTCTGTGTTTATCATCCTAAGCCTGTACACTTGAGGTCTGCACATCTTTTCCATCTGCAAGATAACTGTTCTGGAAAACATGGACAATGTGAGAGCTAAATTCAGAGATTCTGTAGTGCAGGATATGGTTGGGGAGTGGGAAGAGGGCAAAGATCAGTGAGCAGATTCTGTGTCTTTTTTCTTTTTTCCTTTTTTTTCCCCTTGTCTTTTCAGTTGCACATTAAAAGCCTTTTCCTTTTAGCTGCAGATGGGAGCAGTTCCAAAGCTTGTGTTTACGTCTTATTCTTAAGAAGACACACACCATGTACTAGTGGTCTTCCTTGTTCATGCTGTTGAGTTTAAGGATAACCCTCCTCCATACTGCCCTTTGCAAAATGCAGCCCCACTCCCTTCCTCTTTCTGCAGTTAGAATTCTAGCCCACCATGGGTTGAAACAGGGTTTCTGCAAAATCTCTACATTGCTTCAGTGAAGCAATGAATACACGTGTATTTCAAATCCTGTTGTTTGAACAGTGTTTTGTCTTTACAATTAAAGAAACCAGTTGTTCCAGATGTCTCTTCTTTTGGATCCTCTCTTTTCTTCCTTTCTCACAGTAAAATTACTTTGCTTTTATTTTGTTACATCCTTAGGCAATACTCCCAGGCGCTGGTTTTGGAAACAGCACTCCATCCAGCCTTGATGTATTTCAGGGCAAAAGACTTCTGTGCGTCTTGCGGGTTATGTCCTCCTTGGGTTGGTGTGAGTGAGGTGGGGTTTGGTTAGAATGCAAGGCTCTGAGAAGGTTGGTCTTAATGCTGGTTGCTTGCTTGCCACAGATGGGTCTTGTGGAAGAACTAGTAACACATAATCTTGTCTTGAAAAAAGACAAAGGGCTCCCCGGAGGGGTGGGAGCATCCTCAGCTGAAAATGGTAACTGGTTTGTTGGGTTGTGGGAGGATCATGGGGGTGAAGTCTTGTAAACCAAAGGTACCTGTTCTCCCTTGCCACACAGCAGGTGGTAGGGGTTTTTGATACAAAAAATACTGACTTCAGTTCCTTTTAACGTTATGTTATAGTCACTGGGCTGTTTGATCTGTGTCCCTGCTGCCTGACCCCGCAGATGAGTCCCACTTACCAGACTGAGACATTTGCCTGGAGAAGCATGGTGGACTGCTGCACAAGGAATGTGCTAAGGATTAGGGAGGAGATGGGGATAAAGGGCAGTACGAAATGAGATTTTCATGTAGGGAGGAGGAGTTTGTTTCTTTTTTATGATTTATTTCACCAAAGAGTATTTCAAGCCAGTAGATAGTCTTCTTTCTCCATTCTCTTTCAGTTTATCCATGAAGAACCATAGAATCCCAGACTGGTTTGGGTTGGAAGGGACCTTAAAGCTCATCCAGTTCCAATCCCCTGCCATGGGCAGGGACAC
>JANHGB010042494.1:0-34750 GCA_026283785.1 Coracopsis vasa
GCAGTGTTCAAGGCCAGGTTGGACACAGGGGCTTGGAGCAAGCTGCTCTAGTGGAAGGGGTCCCTGCCTGTGGCAGGGGTTGGAGCTGGAGGAGCTTTAAGGTCCCTTCAACCCAGACCAGGCTGATTCTGTGCTTGTTTCTCCAAGAAGCTGAAGGCTCACGTGCAACTTTGCTGCTGCCTGTGGGGTTTTGCCTCGAGCCCTGGGTGCTGTGGTCCCTGCCTGAGGGAGCAGCCCAGCTCCAGGAATTGTATGGGAGTGTGGGAAGCAGCCCATGGGTGCCTGTGCAGGGACGTCACCCTGGCAGTTGATGATTAACTCCCCAGTTGCCCGCAGGAGCTGTGGGTGGTGTTTGGTCCTTCTGTGCTGGCTGCTGTTTGTTTGGCTGGTGTTAGGTCAGCCGGTGTTTGTCCACCCGTGTTTTAAATGGCTTTGCTGGAATTTCACTGGAGACTTGGATGTTGGGATGGACGCTTCAAACGGCAAAAGCAGATGACAACAACATGGGTTGGGTTTATCCCCCTGCCTTGCCATCTTGAGGGTTCTTGGGCTTGGGGGCTGCTTGTCTCACACTCCATGTGTTCTGAGCTCTGTATTGCCTGTGACACTCCAGTGGTGCAGGTTCATCTTGGGTGATGTTGTTGGACGCGGGGTGATGCAGGGACTCTGCTCCCATCCTCCTGCTCCTGGCACCATGAGCCCATCAACTGGGGTTTGTGCGGTGTTGGCCACTGCAGCGTGCCCAGCAGATGCTTTCAGTCGGGATGCTAAAAGCATCTACAGGAAACCCTGACTCTGAACTTCCCCAAAACACAAGGCGCATGTATTAGAGTTCTGTGGCAAGTGAAGCGAGTACCAGACAGAGCTTTCTGCTGCGTGGGACTGTTACCGGGGTGGTGTTTGCCATGAGGATGTGGTAGGTGCTACCACACCTCTAGTAATGTGTGGTTTTAGGCTCCATGTCCTGGAAATTTCTCCCTGCTGCGATACGAGTATTGCCCTGACAGGATCTGGTGGGCTGTGAGTCTCCCCAGCTGCCTGTCACAGTTAATGTCAGCAGGGTCACGCTAATGTGTTTTGTGGTCTTCAGGGAGCTGGTAACACCACAGCCTTAAGCCATGCCTAGGGAACAAGCTGCTGCTGATTGCAGCTGAGCTTTCAGTGCATCCTAAAGCAAACCCCTCTGAGGAGCACCCGGGTTCACAAGCATTGGTGGGTGGCTGGGAGCTGTGGCCCTGGTGTCACCTCCCGCCGCAGTGAGGGGGTCCCATTGGGCTCCCACCACACTGTGGGAGCAGAGGCTTCTTCTGCTTGTGCTGGGGCTGGTGAGGACCTGCATGGCTGAGAGCAGACACCCGCGGCTGACCGAGGTCTGCGCTTACCGGGGCTGGGTTCTCTGCCAGGAAGGGCCTGCTGGCACCAGACCCGCTCCTGTGGTTCCCCTCGGGGCTTTGCCAGGGGCTGCTCCAGGGAGTCCTGCCCTGGGCTTGGTGCCTCTCCCAGGGCTCTGCGCCCCGGGCCGGTGAGGACCTGCATGAGTGGTGCTGCGCTGGGAGCTGCGCTGATGCAGAGCAGGGAGGAAGGTGCTGCGGGGTCCTTGGCACATGCCCGTGGGACTGTGGGACCTGGTGTCCAGCAGAGCCGATGGGAATGCCATGTCCCAGCAAGCGGCTCCTGGGCTGGAGCAGGAGCCAGGCACCGGCGCTGGTGGCTCTCTGGTATTCACTGCAGCGCCAGTTTTAGCTGTGCTGTGGCAAATTCTCCCTGCTTTTCCCCTTCCTCTCTCCCTACTTCCCTCTGGTCTGTTTACAGCTGAGCAGCTTCTCGGTGGAGCTGCAAGAGCCAGGAGTGTTCCTTCTGGGAAGCTTGGCATTTTTTTTCCTCCTTGGCTGCTTTCCCCAGTATTTTTCCAAGGGGTCACGTTAAGGGGTTTTATGTTTCAGATCAAACAAGTATGGGCAGGATCTTTCATAACTTCCATGGTCTGGATGGGAGAATTCTGCAGTTGAGCCTTAAACAGCGATGGAAGTGTTGTAATGGGTGAAGAATCCGAGGTATTGATCAGGATGGGATAAATGGTACCCTTAATGTGCATGAAATTGATCTTTCTATACCTGCCTGGTTTGTCTGAGCTCTTCTTCCAGTAATTTTAGACAAGATCTGGGAGAAAAGGATTCTTTTTTCCCTTGGAAAGCTAAACCCCTTGCTGGTTTGTGTCTCCAGAAAGGGGAGGGGGCAGAAGCCAGCAGGTTTTGGCTATGTTTGGAAAAAGCGTGGTTTCCTTTGCTGTGTTGTTGGGCATTTGAGACTTGGTGATGCACTGAGCATCCTCATGACTGGAAGATATCTGAGGCAGAGTCAGTCTTTGCATGTCGTGGTGCCCAATTAGTGCGTCTGCCATCATGTGAGCTTAACGATTCAGGGTGCATGGGCTTTGGGAAGGGAAGGAAAAACCTCCCAGGTAGTATCGCTTAAGGGAGTCTTGGAATAAAAGGAATCTTTCATTTCATGACGAACTCTTCTATTTCTTCATTAAAACCTTCAGATTTCTCAGCTTCTTGGGACCGCAGCACCTGCGGATGAGACTGTCCGAGGCCAAACGCTTTGGTTACAAGGAATAATGAACATTTCTTGAGACAGATTGGCACAGGGCTGTAACCACGGTTTAGCAGAACGGGCAAAAGTGAAACTGTTGATCTGAAGGTGCTGCCACAGCTGAGCTCCGCCCACCCCACGGCTCGGGGTCATGCTTGAAGGGCTTCCAGACCCAGCAGTTCTATTTCTTCCTTCCAGCTCTTGCTCCTTCTCTGGCCCCAGGCCTGGCCGGGGTGGGAGATGGGGTGGCTGGGGCTGTGCAGCGGTGGGACAGCAGCGCTTGCCCTCCGTGCTTTGCTGCTGCAGGTCACAAGCCTCGGGGGTGATGCTGCGGCTGGTTCGTTCGGTTCATTCGCACTCTCAGCCTTAATGGTGTGTGTGTAAGTGAGACATTCTCCTCCTCGACATGGTTCTCTTCCCACTAATTGCATATTAAAGCATAATCACGATAGCAAGAAAGCAGCCTTAATGCATCCTGGGTAAAGCTAATGATGGGGACACGCTGAACTCTGTGGCATTTGTCAGGGTTTCCTATTCTCAGCCTCTTGTTTGTGGTTTTAGGAACTTTTGAGCCAATGTGCTTGCTGTCATTCCTAGTGATGAGTAAGGCTTGTGTGGGAGAGGAGGGTGGGCTGCGGTGGAGGCTTCTCCCTGGCTAACAGATGGTGGGGATTTCACAGCCTGTGACTTTAGCTTTCAAAAAGGTGGTCAATACTTGAGGGCAAACGGAAAGATTCTTCCCCATACACAGACCTTCTGTGTCAGTGCTACGAGTGTGCACCGAGATAAACCAGAGCTGGGGATGATAGCGAGGGTGTTTCCGTGGGACCCTGCTCTCCTCTGGGCATGTGCAAATGACAAAGCCACTGGAGGTTGTGCTGTGATTTAAAAGAAGTGCCTGGAGAGCTGGGTGAGCAGCAAGTCTGGAGCATCACTCTCTGCTTCCCTGCGATGTGCCTGAGCCCCATGGGGTGCAGCTGCTTCCTGATGGGAAACAGAATCCTGGATTTCAGAGCCAGAGGACTGGGAAGATTATTAAAAAACTGGGATGTCTTTCTTCGATGCTGCAGTAGTGCTCCAGTCCCTGTGTGCAGCCATTCGTCAAGAGGACCTCTGTGCGCCGGGATCAGAGCTCATTGCAGATGTGAATTGCAGTGGCTGAGTCCCACTTCCAGCAGATATGAATAACCATTGTACAGCACCGGTCTGTCTTGAACCCGCGCACCCATCCTGCTCCCAGCCTGGCCTTGAAGGAGCTACTTTTGCCCATCAATTTTACTTTAGCAAAGAAAGTTCTGGCTCCTGGAGGTAACACAGCAAAGCTGCCTGTGAGGGCTCTGCGTGTGGGCACACCAGTGTGGGGGACAGCTCATAGAGCCCACCAGATCCCAGAGGGGCTGTTCCAGGGAGGTGTTAGGGATGGATCGACCAGCATGTGGGCTGGTTTGGTTTTGGTTTTCAGCCGGGATGTTTCATCCCCTTGTAGTAGGTACTGGACAGGAAGCTAATTTTGGGCATCTTCATCTAATGCAACAATTTGGGGTGTTCTGATTTCTGTAGACTTAGATAACAGCTCCTCTGTGGGAATCTGGTTTTGGGGTCTGAGTGCTCAATGGGATTAGACTTTTATGATGTCTTAGATCGTGCACAGGCATTTATCAGTCACTGGCAGAGTCCGGAGCAGACCTTGAATTGAATGTGTTGCCCTGGAAGCAAAAAACCCCTGCCGCCCTTGCTGGTGGTTTTGAGGTGGGGAAGGAAGCTGGCTCAGGGCCATTGGTCTGTATTTAATCTAAATATGAAATTTAATTTCATGTGTGCGTACAAAAATCCACAGTTGGGAAGTGAATAAACTTTTGGGTTGACTCCAGCCTGCAGGGAGCCATGTGAAGGACTCTTGCCTTGAGGCCTCACTTGACTCCGGTGTTTGCTCAGCCCGTTCCCTGCATCAGCCAAGTCCCCGCCTGCTGCTGCCTGCCCTCACCTCGCCTTGTCTCCTAATATTGTTCTAATTACTGGAGTGTGAAGAATTGACTCTTAAAACGCCTCCCGGCAAATTCCATTTGTGCATTGATGAAATCCTCCCTCGCTGCTGGCTGGCCATTAGCATCCAGCCCGTCCTTGGATCAGAACTTCTCCACCACCCTTCCCGGGCACACTGGGACACGCTGGTTCTGTTGGTTGGAGATGGAAGGGGGAACAAAATGAGGGCTGTGGGGGTTGACCCTGGTCATCCGGGTCCCACTGGTCTCTTTTCACAGAGCTGCTTCTCCTGATGAGGTTCCAGATTGGATTTTTGGGGGTACACTGGGACAACCGGGGCTGGCTGCGGAGCAGGGCCTGGGAAGCAGGAGCTCTGCTGGTCCTCAGGGAAGGGCTTGTGGGGATGAGGCTTTTGGGGAGGCCGAGCTCTGAACCCCCTTGGAACAGGGATGTTTGTGGTGCTCTTTGCCTGCGTGTGATCACTCCTTTGTGTCCCCCAATGTCTGTCCCTTGGGGAAGGAGTTGCCAGCTCTGCCCGGACCTTCTGGTCCCTGGCTGGGTGCAGGGACTTGCAGCAGGCTCTTGTGCCTGTGCAGTCATCTGTTGATACTGCAGAGAATCCAAGGGGTATGGCTCACGTGCTCTCAAAGTGGGTTTGTTTTGTTTAAAACCAACAATACTGCAGGAGTGTTTCCAGAGGCTTTTCTTCAAGTGAGCAGGGGGCACTTCAGTGATGCTCTGGGGTTTTCTGCATTTGTGGGGGGCTAAAACCTTGAAAAGTAAACCTGACGTCTCAGTTAACAAGCAACTGCAGGGCTCCTGCGGCTGAGGCTTTAAGGAAAATGCCAGAGAGGAAGTTTTCTTTATACCATTAGGGACTGGGCAGCTTTTGACCATCTCCTGATCCCAGAGCACTTGCAGTAGGTCCTCACAGCAGGGGGGATTCCAAACACAAGGGAGGGTTCAGAAAACCTGTCCTGGACCAGGCTAAGGAGACTGGCCAGGAACACAGCCGGGATGGGTGCTCTGTGGCCAGGGATGCTCAGCTTTGGGCTTCTTGTTTTCGCAGTGATAGGGACCTTCGAAGTGCTGGGAAGGGGCAGTGCTGGGAGCCCTGGCAGCGGATGGAAGGAGCTGCATCGCAGGGCTCGTGGGTGCTGCTGCTGGGCAGTGTTCTGACAGTGGGGTTTTGCTGTGCCAGTTGCGGGGGCTGTTGGGTTCTGTGAGGTCGCACCATGAGCTGCAACAGGCGCTTCTGTTTGCCTCGTGTGTTACAGGAGTGAGTAACAGCAGAAAACATTGGACTTCAGGCACTTTGCTCTTCCCAGATGCTTCTCCAGCTCTGTCTTGCCACAGAAAGGCTTGCAAAGAGGCAGCAATCAATGAGAATCGGTCGCAGCAAGTTCCTGTCTGTGTAAGCGGTCTGAAGGACAAGCAGAGCCGTAGAGTTTTGTGGTTTGGCTTCATCCTATTTCTAGCTCCATTAACTCCATTTTTACTCTATTCTCTTCTGAAACATAAATGAGTAAATGCCATAACTAGGGCACACTTAAGGAAAAATGAAGCATGACTATAAATATGAGTGACCCAACTAAAAGAAAGGTCAGGTAAGAGACATTACCCAGTACAGTTTGTTAAGGGTATCAGGGTATAACTTGGCATACCGGTTTACCCACGTGTTCAGCAAAGAGGACCCATGGAGAGAGATGAGAGGTGCAAGATAAGGAGAGGGGAACTTTCCTGTCCCAAGCGTTCACATTCTGGGCAGTGCAGCACGTGAAGTGGAAGAGGGATGTGATACCAGTGATTACCTGTGGTGTGCTTGGAATTCCGGAAAGAAAACGTTCCCTATGAACGTCCTGCTGTGTGGGGCTGGGGAGGGGTTTCCCGCAGGGATGTTGGATGTGATGGTGTTTTTCCAGGCTTTGCTGTGGATGCGTTGCCACGAGCCCTGGCGTGTTTCTGCCCGCCTTTGCCTCTGCTCCCACCCATTTCCCGGCCTAGAGCTCTCCAGGTATTCATGCAAGTACGGAAACACATCCAAATTCTGTCAGGGAGAAATGCAGTACAGAGAAATCCCTCTGCAGGACAGGAAACAAGTGGATGGGGATTTACCTTGGAGATTAACAGGGCTCCTCTTCTCATTTTGCTTGTCCTGCCATGAAATGCAGTTCCCTGAACCTGAGCTGTTGCTCTACAGTTCTGCACCAGGCGCAGAAACAAACCTGTTCAAATTCTCCTTTGTGTTTTTGAGGGGCAGTGATAATTCCCCCGGTGCTGAGGCTTATTTTGCTTCCCTAGTGCCAGTGTTTGAACAGTTTCCTTTCTTCCTTCCCTTGCTCAGGGTGCGGTTTCAGAGAGCTCTCTTCTCCAGGAGATTTAACCATGTGAAGCCAACAGGGGCTGAACTTCAAAGTGAAGCATGTGAATAAATATTATCCTGACTTGAGGCTACTATTTATTCTTTTTCTTCTGAAACAAAACAAACTCGTACGTGCCTTCTCCAGACCTGGAATTCATTGTTCTCTTTTTTAACCTCTGTGGCAATGGCAGCACTGTATTTGCACTGCTTTGCTCAGATGATGGCTTTCTCTGCCTCTCAAGAGCGTGGGTATGTCTGAATACTGGGGGAAAATACTGTAGCCCAGGCCCAAGTGCTCTGCTCGTGCTTGCCTGGCATCCATGGGTCACCCAGGAACCAGTCCCTGCTGTGGTGGAACCCAGACCTGCACGTTGGAGGATCAGGAGCGTGTTTGCCTCAGTGTCTGGGAGCTGAACACGGGTTACACCAGGACTGAGTATTTTGCGGTGGGATTTGCTCCCTGTAAGTGCTTACAATAAGCAAGTCCTTGTGTCCCAGGTGCCCAAAAGAAGCCATCAGTTTGGGTCCAGACAGCCCATTTTTGTAGGGCTTGACTTGCAGAAGGTGTTGAGTGCTTTTCCACTGCAGACCCATGCAGGCGAGTATGAGATGCTGCTGTGGTGTCCCTGTCCCGTTTGTGCCCTGCTGCCTGGTTTGCCTCTGCTCCGCAGCTCCACACGGGGAAAGCCTTCATGCATAGGGCATACTACAATGAAATGATGCCATCAGATGTTTTATGTATGAGGAGGCACGGGCTGTCAATAATCCTCTATGGTTTTTAATGCAAACTCTCCCTGCGTTCCTGCTGGTGGCTGATGACACCAATTAATTTTATTGTTTGGAAATAATCCTCTGTGGTGTGTGATTTGCACGGCCTGTGCCTTATGCTTTCTAATGATTTCTCTATTAATTTCACTGCTGCCAATAAGCTGGAGATGCCTTTCAAGTGGAAGGGGAAACATGACCTGGTACCATGGATAAAATATTAGTAAGAGCAAATTAAATCCCGTTAGCAGTGTTGGGACCCCCGCCGCTAAAGACACATGAGCTGCTGAAGCACAGCAGTGAGCAAAGTGCTGCACGTGATGTGTGTGGATGCACGAGAGTGTGGAGCTGGAACTTCATGAACAGCTTTAAAATTGACATGGAATCGGCATTTTTGTTCCCTCCTGCTCCAACCGATTCTTATCCTGGTCCAAACAGAGTTGACCCCAATAAATTAGATTCCTGTGCCTCCCTGTGTGCTGGAAATGCTGCAGCCGGGCTGGCCCTGCTGTAACAGTGCTCGTGCTTTGCTTCCATCCCTACTTCTTGGTCTGAAGATGGACCTGGTGATTGCTGCTCTGCAGTGCTGCTTTGCTACCCTGATGTCTGCCTTTGTCACCCTGTGTGAGGAGCTCGCTCTGTGCCCTGGGCCAGGGGTGATACGCAGGTGGGTGCTGCCATTTACTGTCCTGATTTTCAGCATCACCAGCCGTGTGGGTGTCCTCAAGCCTTGCTGTCCATACAGCCTGCACCCATCCAGCAGGAGCCCCACAGGCAAGATGTATATGCAAGATTTCCAGTGTAAACTGGTTAATGACTTGGGTACTTGTCATTGCAAGTCCATCACAACTCCTGAGAGCTAGCAAAGGTGCTTTGTGGGGCTGGGAGAGGAGCTGTGGTGTATGGGAGTCAGCACGCAGGCAGGGTGAAGAATAGAGCTTTTCAGTAGTGGCATTGTAGAAATGTTCAGATAAATCCCAGTCAGCCACTGCCGCACACCCACAAACCCATGAGGAACCTCGTGGAGAGCAGCTTTACCCCAGTGAGCTTCACCGGCTGCTCTCAACCTGTCCCTACATCAGGGGAATAAAACAAGGTTAAAGTTATGATGAGGTCACTTGAAATTGTCCTTCTTCAGCCTTTGGAAGGATTCAGCTCTCGTGGTGCGGCTGTCGGCACGCTCACGGCTGGCACTGACTCTTCATCCGCTTCCTTCTGAGAGGGAAAACTGTTCCTGTAATGCAAGAAAATATCCCCACATCAGTAGTGTGGAAGTGAAGCAAGAAGGGAGGGGAAAAGAAAACAAATCAGTGCAGGTTGTGACCAAAATATTTATGTGAAGATTTATATAAACATGCAAATATTTATTGCTTTAATGATTTAGTTGCTGTGCTGTGAAGTTTTGTGGTTCCTGCATAGAGGTCTGGGACTGAAGAGTTGGTAATTAGGGATATGGACTTCTGGGGCTGAAAGTTCAGTCAGAGATGGGTGTGTGCAGGGAGGGAAGTGCCCAAAAAACCACCCAAAACACCCCAGTGTGCCCAGTGCCCACCTCTGCAGTTGCATCTCCACTGCCAGAGTGAGCTGGGATATCTTTCCCTCCATTGCTGTGCTGTGAAGGGAGCGTGCCAGCTCTGGTTCATAATTCATAGTTTTCCAGCCTGATGCTGCTGGAAGAACAAGGGAGACATTGAGAGCAGCGGCTGCAGAGGAAGCCGAGCCCTGTCCCTGCTCCCGCCCAGGCAGCCCCTCCAGGGAAAACTGCTTCAGACATGGGATTGGGGTAAATGCTGTTCTAGCGCCAGGGTGACATTCTTCCCCATGATGCTGTCTTTTCTTTTCTCTCCCTTATGGACTCTAATCTTCCAATGTTATAAGAAGTGAGGGGTAATGGAGCTATTGGCATTTTTAAATATGTATGAACTTGGGAAAGCCAGAGAAATGAGGAGCGACGACGGCAGAAAACAGATGCGAGCTGCTCTCACAGCCATGGCATTTAACATGTGTGGGGTATTTTTCCTGGTGTCTTAAGTCATTATTCATAGGCAAGGCATGATGTTTCTGTTCTTCTCACATATAGATTACTATTATTTTTAAGGAGGCGGCTGTATCTGGGCCACAGCTGTGATTATACCACAGAAAGCTGATTGTGCAGTTCTACCTCTGGCTTGCTGGGGTTTGCTGCTGGCAAAGAAAGATGTTTTCTGCTTCTTGTTGGGGTCAATCTGGATGGTGACTCAGTCGAATGGGCTCTGTGGGACACAGTGATGTTTGTGACAGACCTGCACAGATGTATTTTCTGCACATATGTATTTGCTGTGATGGTCAGGTTTGGCTGCTGGGAGTCGAATGGGTCTGTCCCATCCCTCCATCACCTTTGCCTGATGGGGCTTTTGCCAAGAAGCAGGGCAGATGCTCCTGATTGCTTCTTTTTGCACTTTGATTTGCTGGTAAATGACTCTGGGTTATTCCCAAATTCTGCCATAAACAGCAGATGTGTGGGTTATCTGTGCCAGGGACCTGCCCTCTGCATGGACTGCCTCCTACACTCGCAAGAGAGCAAAGCATCTTGCTCACTGTTGTAACAGTGCCGTCAGCCAGCGGGTCACATCAGGGCAGAATGGCACTGGCAGCTTGGGGCTGCTCATCTTATTAATTTATTGACCTATTTATTTATCTATTTCCCCAAACAAGCTGTTAACTGAAAACACTCCTAAACTTGGCTGAAGTGCAGCCACTCATTTTGTTTGAGAAGTGCATTTTGGAGAAGATGGATTTCCTTGTTTTCACAATCTGCTTTTCCTTCAGTTAAAATCATATCTAACCTGTGGTTAGGGGTTTTCTGAGAGCTGGAACTGCGCAGAGGGCAGCAGTGAGAGCAAACCTGGCCGGGGTCACCCTCTCCTTCCCTGATCTGCCTGTCCCATGGAGCATCCCGGCTGCTCCATAAGGGCTAAACCCCGCTCCCTGCAAGATGCCTGTCAGCACAGCACATCTGACATGGATTTGTCACCACTGTGCATTGAATTTATTTTTGCTGCGGAAGGGAAGCTAGTGAGGGCAGGAGCTTGGGAAAAGAGGAAAATGGGCAGGGATGTGATAGGGTTTGCTGTGAGGGAAGGCTCCCCTTACCCAGAATGTAATGATCTGATGTTCTACCAGCAATGTTGCTGCTGCCCATTTGCACAGTGACTGTGCCTGTTGTGGGAGCAGAACTGGCTCTCAGGCTTATATTGGATTTACTTGGGTTCTTTGGGCTGTGGCCCATAGCAGACATGGTGGTGATGGGCTTTCACGCCCCTGGCTGGGCAGGGATCAATACAGCTCAGTACAGGGTTTCTCTGTGGCTTGTGCTTTTCCAGGAAGACCTGGGGAGAAAAGATGCCACTTAAAGAAAATTACTGCATTTCCTATCAACTGAAAACAAAAGTCTTTTGTCCTGTCAATCATCTGGAGGCTTTATCTTGTCAGTCGCAAGGAGACTGTCTCCTTTTCACTTGACTTTGCATAGACCCTGTTTCTCCTTCATTCAGACAAGCGAGTGTCGGCACAGTAGTTTTTTAATAAAAACATTATAGAAATAAATGTTAATATTTTATCAGTATTTAAATCAGACAGAAAATCGTAACGCAAGTTAATGTGTGTCCTCCTGCCTCACAGCTGAACCTCGGTGATGTATGAGGCTGTCACATAGTGCTGCAGAGGGAGGTGTCCTCCCCTCCGTACACACACGGGTGTTTTACATGAATCCCTCGCGCCTGTGCTGGGATGTAACATACGTACTGTAGAGCATCACTGTGTGTTCAGGGGTATTGTTCTCCTGCTCGAGCTGGAGGCCTGCTTCAGCTCCAGCAGTTTGGGTCAGTGCTGCTTGAGCCATCAATCCCTCGGTGCTCCTCCAGAGCAATGCCGGGTGCCCTGGGTCGCAGTGAGGCTCCTCTCCACTCGTGCCAGGAGCAGCCCTGCAGAGCAATGGGGATTGCTGCTCCAAAGGGCTGCATGGGGCTGGTGTTCCGGGCGCCGCGTGGCTGGGTGCGTGTCGGGACCGTGGCCTTGGCTCCCTCGTGGGCTCGCTGGGCAAAGGCCTTTTCCTGCCAGCAGCTCTCTCAGGGCACGGCGCGGTGTCAGGAACTGCTGCCATTGTTCTCGGCAGCCGCACGTTTCCCTTTGCACACGGCTAAATGTATAAAGCTGTTGGATATATAAAGCAGTCATATGGAGTTTCCATCTCCCTCTTGGTCCCTCTTTGAGCAGGACACCTAAATATTGCTTTTACTCAGTGCCAAGGCTTTTATGGTGAGGTTTCGTGACTTAGGTGCCTTCGGTTGATGGTTCTTCGCCAAGCCAAGGTGAAATATTTGGCAAACAGGGACATCCCTTTGTAGTTGGGAAGCACGAATCAACCCTGTTGAGCTTTTAGCTGCAGACTTTGTTCTGCAGCCCAGTTTGGTTTCTGCTGCCCTGACCCTGGGTGCTGTGTTACCCAAGCAGGAGGGTGAACGCAGAGAGCTCCATCCCCAATGCCTGTAGTAGGAGATAATGAGCTTGTGTGTTGCAAGGGCTGCCTCCGGGCTGTGCAGTGCCTCTGGACAGGGACCAGTGCTGGTGATAACCCACCACCGTCACTGGGTGTCTGTTTCAAGAAGCCTGTCCCATTCCCAGAGATTCTCCTAATTCTCTACACATCGGTATTGTATAAATCCCGGGCACCCATCCCCATCCGCAGGGGGTGAGCTGGGGCTGGGAGAGCCGAGGTGTGAGCACGTGGGGTGGCTCAGGGTGCCCTGGCTCCCCCATCGCCCCAGTTGGCATCCCCCTCCCTGCCATGGACACATGGACACTGCATGTCTGCTGCAGACAGGGACAGATGGAACCCGGCCTTGCCTTTCGTTTCGCTGAATGCAGATCCGTCTTAGCCAGGCTTTTCTTAATGGAAGACAAATACGAGTCACTCCAGTTCTTTCTACGTTGGTCTTTTTTGTTTCTTTTCCTTCTGAACCGTAACAAAAGCTTTAGTGCACTGGGACCAGTAACTAGCTTGACTTTTATTTTCTGAGTAACTCACCTCTGAAGCACATGTGTGCCGGGAGGCTCCCGGGCACATACAGGAGAATGGCCTCAGGGCTGAATTTGCATTTCTGCTACATAAATTCAGATTTCGTTTATACATCGAGTGATTTCAATGGTTGGAGGACCACTCTTTATCAGGGGTTGTTTGGGTGCTCGGCAGGGCCCAGGGAGAAGCTGTAGCTGCTGACCCTGCTGACATCCCTCACCTTTCATCCTCGAGCATCCTAAAGCTTCATGTGAACAGTGGATCCCTGCCAAGGAAGTAACCAGAGGGCAGGGGCTGCTCCCGCTCGGCTAAACTGGTGCTTGAGGACCAGGAGAGATGCCCCGAGAAGCATGTGAGCTCCCTCAGGTTTGATGAACAAAGAGTCTTGCCTCTCCCCATGGAGTTGAGCCTTCAGAACCAGAAGAGCAGATGGCATGGAAAGCATCTTGCTCCACGACAGGCAGGTCTGCAGCAGAGCTGACAGAACACAGGAACTCACACGTGATGGGTGCACGCTCATCCTGGGTGATTTTCTGGTCTTTCAAAGACCTCCTCTCTTGCTCAGTACAAAACCTGGACCTGGGTTGCACTCATCTCCTGCCTCTTCCCAAAGCAAAGGTGATGGTGAAGGGGATCTTCAAACTCCGACTTGCACAACTGCAGCTGGAGGAGACAGTTATCCCCCGGGAAATGACAATTTGCTCATTGACCCCATGGTGTGCTAATGAGTTGCATTATGGGTTTGTGTGGCTCTTTGCAGCTCTTCTGTCCATGTAAAAGCCCTGCCTTGCACAGGGCTGGCAATTTTCCCCTCCTGCCTTACTGAGATCTCTTGGAGGTCCATTACCTGTGCAGGGGCACAGCTCACCCTCCTCCAGCAGTGATGATCTATGATTATTATTATTATTCATTATTATTATTATTTCTTGTTATTATGGAGGAGCAGTCACTAATGAGAAGAGGACTCAGCATCCTCCCTGGCTTTGGAGGAGGCAGCTAAAGCAAACAAAAGGCACAAAATCAGCTCCTTGCTCAGCTCCTTGGTCTCCTCCACCTTGTCACTTGGATTTGGGTAATCATTTTAATCTGCAGTTGGGCTTCTTGGCAGTATGAGGATTTTTCAGTGACTGTCATTTTCCATGTTACTTTCAGGCTGGTTGTTTCAGAACTCATTACCCTTGGCATTTATTTACGGAGGCTGGAAGCAGCTTGCACCAGGGGCACACGATGGAAATTGATTTACAGCGATGGTGGGTGATCTAGAAAATGTCAATTTTTTTCTCTCGAGTCTATAAATTAGTTTTGATTCCAATGAGGTTTTATACTGTACTTATAAATCAGTTCCCAAGGAGCTGTATGAGTGTGGGAAATTAAAGTAGTCGAGCAGCAGCCCTGTATTGTGGTGTTGCTGATGCAGCTTTATTGTTGTGCTGCTCTTCTGCCTATGGATGCAGGGCTGGGCGAGTGCTGATGCCAGGGATTTGTGTGGGATGCACTTGGGAGAGGGGCTTTCAGCTGGAGAGAAGAACCAGCTGATAAATGCAATTGTATCCTTAGTACAGGGATTAAAGAATGAACAGGTCTAAGCTTTTAGGAAGATAAGGGTCTGCAATGGCTTGAGATTTAAGGAAACAAGCCCCACGCTGGGTTTTTTGGAGACGAGAGGTGCTTCAGCACTTCAGAGGTAGAATAGAACTCTATGAGGATTTGCCTTAGGCTGTGAAACCACCGATGCTTTTGGAAATTTGGGGTTGTTTGGACTTGCAGCCTCAGCACTGGGAGCGTTCACATGGTGTGAGCAGCGAATGCTGTGAGTGCTGCTGGGCACTCTCTGGGACCACTGATGTGCAGAAGTGCTTAGAGGGAGGATTGGAAGTGAGGAAGTGCACCTTCCAGCTGGGGTTTCAGATGGTTTGATTTGATGCTGTGGAGATGGATGCGAAAACCTCTATGGGCAAACCTTGTTTAGCTCCTCGCTGTGCGCTTGCTGGATGCTGTTGATTGCAAATGGAGAAGTGGCTGCCAGTGTGTGCAGAAGTACTAGGAACTAGAAGGGGAACTTCCCCTTCATCTCCTGCTCTGTGCTGGGAGCCAGGTTGTACCATCCTGGCGATCCTTTAGCTGCTTGGTTCCCCTGCCCGGATGTTGGGCTGGAGCTTGAGGAAGCACAGGCAGATGTGTGTGTGTTGTGTGGACGCGCAGGAGCTGTGCCAGGCTGCTGCTGGGATAAACTGAGTCATTTTCCCCATGGCCCATCTAAAGGAGCGATGCTTCGAGGTCGTGGCCGAAGCTCTGTGAAGTGGCTGTTGCCCCCTGCCCCATGCCGTGGGGGGTGGTGGCAGGACCCTGTGTCCCCTCGAAGGGCACGTTTCCAGCCCTCCTGGGCTCCGGCCGGGGCTGGCGCGGCCTCGCACCGCCCGAGCAGCAGGAATTCGCTTTATCTCCTTGGCAGCGGATGAAAAGCCCCGGCCACAGGATGTGTTTGTGCACATTTTGCTGGGGAAGGCGAGGGGAGGAGGGAGCCCCGCTATGCTCTGCGTCCTCAAGTGTATTTTCCGTGCTATTTTTTCACTCCCAAAGAGTTAAACGAGGTTTGGTTCCTCCCTTTCTTCCGTGATGCCCTTGGAGATTTATTCTGCTGTCTCCAACAATAACACCTCCAGGATCCCGGCCGCGGTGCAAGGCTCAAGTGGTTGGCACAATGGTGGAGGTTGCATTGCCAAAAGCAAGTGCTCTTCAACCTCTGCTACTCGCTACCCCATGGACCCGATGGTGCTGTGAATTAACTCGCTCATGTTTTCCCGGTGGGAATCTGGACAAGGGCTCAGGAGAAAATCCCTTTACCAGGCTGCGTCTTGTCCTTGAGCTTTTCTTCCCTCTTTGCCTGGCCTGAGCTGCCCGCTTCGGTGCATGAACGTCCCATGAACGCTCGGTAGAATAAATATTACTTCAACACAGGGCTCTGTGCATAAGCTCCACTCCCCTTTGTACAGAGCTGCGCTGTGCTGTGGCTCTGTGCTTTTATACCTGCTGTTTGCTGTAAATACAGCTCAGTTTTTCTTGGCTGCCCGGGGCATGGCTCAGCTCCCCCCCTGCCTTTGGGCTCCCAGCACCATCCGCCCGTTCCTCCTCTTGGCCAAATTGATCACACATCTTTGACTGAGTTTTTCCATCTGAAGAACGGCACTGACAGTTCTCAGGGGCTTTGTGGGGAGTCGTTAATGGCTGTGAAGTGTTTGCAGGTGAGAAGTACCAGGAGCAGCAGTGCGGGACTGGGCAGGGTTCCTGCGGGCCCTGCTGCTGTGCAGAGTGCTCCCAGAGATGTGATTTCCTTCTACCCCAAAGCGGAGCAGCTCACTCTGGGCTGGCAGAGGCCGATTTCTGCTTTTGTGCACCATGGGTGAGGGGTCCTCACGAAGGGGGGTTTGCTCCTATGGAGGAGCACAGGCGCTCCCCCAGCTCTGCGCTGGGGCTCCTCTGCAGCTGTGCACACCTGGCTGTGTGCCGCGGGGCTGCAGAGCCCCACTGCTGCCGCAGCAGCCCTGGTGAGGTTTGTGCACGTTTCCCATTGCCATGCTCTGCTCCGTCTGTGCTGTTTGCTTCCTGTGCTGCACCTTCCCGCTGCCAAGGCCGGAGCTGGGCCGGGAACCTCGCGCTGAGCCCGACTAGTTCTGAGACAGGTAAAATCTCCTCATCTGTCCTCATTTAGCTCTTATCGCCCGTGTTAAGTGCAGATGATGTGTTAAGTGCAGATGGTCCATCCCTGCAGCGCTGCTTCCATCCTGCCATCATTTTGCTTAGGCCAGTATCCAGGAGGAGGCTATTTATTCCTCTGTTTAAATTTATGTACAGTATAAACCATTGTATCTCAAGCTGTTTAGGAAGCAGAGAGCTATTTCCTCTTCTCGTTTCTCATTTTTAATCGATGGTTTCTCCTTACTCACCAAGAGCAAAGCCACAGAGGAACCATTTCTTTTCCTTTTGTCACTTATTATATTCAGCAGCCTGGGTACAGGTATCAAAACCCACCTGGTTGCACATAAAAGCAGTGATTCCCCTGCAGCCTTTGAAGCCGTCAGCTGCACCGTTAGTGGGGCAGAGCACGATGAGCGGGCAGTGGCAAGGTGTGTTGGTGTTTGTGGCTCCGGTGCTGGCTGGCACCTGGCTGCAGCAGGGCTGGGGCTCAGCAGCCTCAGGTTTGCTTTGCAGGTGAGCTCAGCCAGCGCTGTGCTGGCAGCAGCAGGACAAGACAACCTTAATGTGTAAGAGGCCTTTCTGCATCCAGCAGGTGCCATTAAGGGTCCAGTGTCCTTTGACAGGGGGTGAGGTTCACAGATTGAGGACCTTGTGAAAGCATCTCTCTCATTGCACCGTGCCAGGGAGCAGCCCAAGCAGTGGCAGTGAGGCTGTCAGGAGGTGACGCAGGGGACAGAGGAGGGCGGCAGTGGCTTTTTGAGCCCGCCAGGTAGCTCCTGTTGCTTTGCAGCCAAGGTTCTGCTGTCAGTGCTCCACCTTTGTGGCCAAGAGCTTTTTGCACACTGAGCCTGAAAGCGCAGCTTGCTCTGACCTTGGCGGGTGCTGGTTCTCTGTGGGGAATTAAGGTAATTTTCACTGTACCTAAGCAATGTTGGGAGGCATCAATCCCTTGCAGTCCCGTCAGGGGTGGGGAGATGCCTGCTGGGCAGTGCTCCTGCCTGGAATCGTGACGCTTCCGAGCTTATCCTGCAGTACCCATTGTGCAATGGGTAAATGCAGGCTGGAGTGGATCCACTGACAATGCCAGGGCAGAGCAAAGCACCCCAAAACCAGGGCTCCAGCCCCCCGTGCTGCACTGCTGGGTGTGGGAAGCCTGGCTTCAGGGAGGTGGTGTCCGATGTGTCAGCCTCTGGTCCAGGTTGCTGTGGTGGGAGCCTGGTGTTTCCTCAAGCCAGCCCTGCTCCTCACTGTGTGTCACCTCTTTCGGGGCAGGATGACCCTTGCGAGCCATTGCTCCTCTGTCTGCCCGGTGTCCAGCACAGCTCCCTGTGGCACAGCACGCTTTTGCTTATGGCTTTGAGCCTTGCACATCCAGTGCAAACCCCTCCCTTTGGCATCGGTTGCTTGGGGTCACTGCTTTCATAGGGAGGATGTTGGCGGGAAGGATGCGATTCTGCTGCGTTTGCTGGCAAAGTTTCCTGTTGAGTGGAGTTTTTCTTCCTTTCCTCCTACCATGAGCATCCAGGGCCTCAGCCTGTTTCCTGCTCCACAGCTCATGAGGACCTGGTGCCACATGGATGTCCCCAGCTGCCCATGAGCGGCAAAACCGGCTCCACCAGTTAGGACAAATGTTTGACTTAGTCTGGTCTTATTTGGGTTTAATTCATGAACTCTTCAGGGATGATGAAATCCGTGTATGATTTTCTGCTGTGGCAGTTGTGAGTAAGAGCAATTCCCATCTCTTCACGCCCTGCGAAAGGAAGAGAAAGTGTCTAATAATAGCTGCGTGAGGAAAGCTGTGCACAATAAAGACATTATGAAAAATATTACACTCATCCATATTGATTTTTGCTTTGTTTGCTGGCTCGTTCCTTTATTACCCTGGCAGAGCCACGAGCAATGTCATCCCAGGCTCCGCTAATGAGCAGCCATCAGATGCTGTCAGTCTGGCTTGAAAACTCCCTTCCACAGTCATCTTAAAAAGAACTTTGTGATGTCTGTCCAGAGCTGTGATGGTTTCTGGGGACTCTGGTCCAGCACAGCGGGGCATGGCCTGAGGAGGAGCTGGTCTGGATTCATGGGTGAGATGTGGCACAGGGTCTGTGGGGATGAGGCTGTTCTGGGGCAGCCCGCACTCTCCTCCACACTCAGCTAAATCTGTGCCTTTGGCAGGAGCGTGGCTGAGCCCCGTTAAAGGGGATTAAACAGAATCCTTCCCCAGGTTGTGCAGGTCGTCTTTATCCAGTGACCTTTCCCAAAGCGATTGCTTCCCCCCCCACCCCCAGGTAAGGAAATGTTTGCAAGTGCTTCATTTATTTTAAATTGCCCCCTGTTCCCAGTAGCAAGGGCTGGCGTTGGCCCCAGGGTCTCTGGTGGAAGAGATTTGGGCTGTCGTGGGGAGTGATGTGCACGGGGTTTGAATACCTTTAATTAGAGTTTTGCAGCCCCTTTTCTGTGCCAGGGCAGCAACTCCCTTCGTTAGCAAAGAGGTGAACGCCACCTCCAGACAGCACAGTGCGTCCCCGAAACCTCCCTGCTCCTTGCTAGAGAGCACGTTCTCAGCTGGGACTGGATTTACATCACCATCATGTATTATTCATCCGAAATAATACATATTCCAACTCTGCAATTGTGCAGGGCAAGGCACAGTCTTTTAAGGATATCTCCAACTTATAAATCTTACAGCTCAAAGCATTAACAGATCGTGTGTGCTTGTGTTGGGGGGTGCACAAGTAACTGTTCCTCTTAGCAGAGAACACGGGATGCCCCCAAAATTCAATGTTCTGCAAACAACACAGCATTTCACTGCAGTGAACCTGCTCTGGTGATCAGTGCCTGTCTCTACTTATAACAGGAGAGAGAAGTGATTTGTGCACGTTGCACCAGTTCTGCTCTAAATATATCTGCTGAAGAATTGAGAGCCAAACAAGTGAGAGCTTACAGTTAGAGGGTATCTCGTTAGACTTGAGGTCAAGCCGCTTGCTTTAAGTGCCGGCTGTGCCCAAGTTACAGTCATTAACTAACTGCAGATTTCCTCATTTGTTAGTGGGACTATTTCGGACTGGGGGAGCAGAGGAAGAGGAAAGAAATCAATCTGCCCAAACCCACTGGCATTTAATAAAAAATGAAATTCAAGTATTCATGAGGAAAGCCGGTGGGTTGGGGACCTTTTGAAGAGGATGTGGGTCAGTTTGTTAGTCGTATTATAATAATTGATATTAGATTGTTTGTTTAAAAGCCATGGTTTTTACCACCATGAAATCTTTGTATTCCCAGTAATGTTGCATTTACCCCTAGGTCTAAATCACAGCCTGGAAAGCCCTGTTCTTTTACTGAGTAAATAAGATTTAGCTCCTACGCGCTATCTACCTGTTTCTATGGAAACCAGATTTTAGTGCCAAGCGAGCGGCTTGGATTTGAGCTGCTTGGATCTGGCACCAGCAGCACATGGGCCTGAGTGAGAGCAGCAGCAAAACCCACCCCAATGTTGGGGGGCTCTGGCAGGCCAGTCCCGGTGCCTGGAGAAGCCCAGTTAAGGTGGTACAGCTTGTCGGTGTGATGCTGAACTTGTCAGATCTCCTAAAGGTTGATGATAATGTTATTTTTTGGCTGAAATGAGCATCTCCCCATAGGGGAAGAGGAGATGCTTTGGGCATCTGCACAGGGGTGCACAGAGCTGGTGCTCTGTTCAAAAACATGTGGGATGTGGAGGGGACGAGCTGGGGGAGGCTGCTCCCAGGGATCGCTGGGATCCCAGGTGACAGGGACAGGCAAATGGTGCTCACCTCGGGGTTCCTGTTCAACTGCAGCTTTAGGAGTGCGAAGTGAGCCAAAAGACTTCCCTTTTGTATTGCAAAAATTATTGAAGCATAATTATGTTCTTAGACTTGGATACTGAAACATCTTTCTCTGTGGGCCTTAGGGCCAAATAGCTGCATTTTTAATGTTATTTTGAACAGTGCAGTTCTTTACATGTCACAACTCCTGTTCTCTTCTTATTCAAAGTGGAAAAAGCTGAAGTGTGATGTGATTGTCACTATTAAAATCTCCATCCTGTTTCTGCCACCTTTGGGATCAGATAATGCAGGATGTCTAAGGGTCTGCCCTGGGGACAGGGCTGTGCGTAGAAACCATCAGGTGGTTAAACCTGGAATGTCTCTGTTTGGCTGCAGCAAAGACCATGTCACATCATCGTTTAATGTTGTAGTTGAAACTTAGGGTGGAGGTTGATGTTGTCTTACTCGGTAGCTGGACAGCCCATGGTGCTGGTGCTGGTTGTGGCCTTCTGAAGCCCATTAGATTCTTCCTATAATCCTTTCCATTATCATTCTCACCGCTTTCCAGGCGTTTGTTCTCTCTCTTCTTTGCTGTGTGGGGTTTGTGTGATGCTTGGAGCAGCTCCTCTGCTTGTGCCGTGTTTGAGAAATCAGAGTTATCTGTCGTGGAAAGGGGCCGTGGCAGCGCAGTGCGAGCTCGGTGGGTACACAAGCACCAGATCCATTTACAGCACCTCGGTCTGTGCTTGCACACCGAGATCTTGCTGATAATGAGGGTGAATAATGTGCCACAGTGATGGATCTGGAGCGGACCCAAGGTTTAGCGGGAAGGACTGAGGCCTGGGAAGAGTCGTTACTGGCAGCGTGTTGGTGCTGGAAAGCAGCAGCCACGGCGTGGGAGCCTCACCCCGGTGCTCACAGAGGATGCTGCTTCCTTGCTGCTTGGTGGGACAGGGCAGATCCTGCCCTCAGCTGGGAGGGGAGCTGATTGGAAGATGTGAAAGATCCTTCTCCAGTGCGGTGCAGGTGGAAGCTTCTCCCGAGCTGCTGCATTCCTGTTTGGGGGTTTCTGTGATAAAAGGCATCATGCCCTTCACCCGACGCGCCAGCCAGCTCTGTCAGAGGCCCACATGGAGCAGAGGTGGCGCTGTGCTGGCCATGGAGCCCCACTTCTCATCCCCTTCGGCTTTCACATTTGCATCATCCATGTGCCTACCCCTTGTCTCTCTGAATGAGCCACGCTGGAGTCCGGTGATCCTCCAAACAAAAGAGCTCTCAGCCTGTGACCAGTCCAGACCTGGGTGCTCACTGTGTGATTAATGAGCTGGGCAGAAACCAAGGCCTGGATCGGGAGGTTTTCTCTTATTTCTGTCTCAGGCCCTTCTGTAATCTTAGTGGGGAAAAAAGCCTTCCCTCTCCATCCACCTATTCCTTGTTGGAACTGCTAAAGAGTCATCTTCAGTGACTCTCTAATGGAAGGATGTCTGCTAAACTGAGCCCCAGAGAGCGGAGCTGCTTTACAGGGAGATGTTTGGACTTGTTTCTGAGCCAGCTTTTTAGTACAGTTTAATATAGTTCTGGTCCCTTATTCTTCATAGTTTTTCCCCATCAGGGTGTACCGTTTCACTCTGACGTCTTGCCATCATGCTTCTTTACACTGGGTTTGGACTTGAGGAGAATGGCATGCGGAGCAGCAGAGAGCTCATGTCTATGTCCCAGGTGCACATTCAGGGGATGAGCAGGCAGAGCCCCCCCCAGCTGTGTGCTCACGGGTTGTGGTTCTCATTTATGTATTTGGGATGTTGTTTGTTGTCACCTTGTCCTGGAGTGAGGTGTCCGTCCCAGCCCGCTCGCACTGCTGCTGCTTGGCAGGAGAAGCTCACGCTCTGGGTCTTGAGCAGGTGAGTCCCCTGGCGCTTCCCTTGCTTTTCCTCATTGCTGACCACTCGTGCCACTGAAATCCCATTGAGAGCCAGTGAGGGACAGTTCGCTTCAAGGTGTCTTTTGTGCACTCTCAGAGCAGGGAACACGCATAAAAAGACACCTATTGTCTGACCCTCTCTTCCCTTCACTTGCTCAAACACGGGATTCTGCTCCTGGGAAGCCACATGTGCGGATGTTAAATTGTTAAATAAGTCAAGCATAATTATCCAAGTACCGGGCACAATGTGTTTAAGAAGCACGGAATGTGGAATCCAACACAGTGCGCGTGGATAAGCGCTTTTGTGGAGGTTGTACTCCTAAGGGGAATGCCATTTTGACAAGAATGTGTTTTCCCTCTTTCCTCTCGCAACCTGTCTTGTTCTGTCTTGATGCTTTGGTGGAAGCCTCATCCAAGTACGGTTCATTTTGATGTGGAATTATTCAAACCTTTCAGATCCATCCCTGTGGACCGGTTTGCTCCGCGGGCTGATGAAGTGATACCGGTGCAGCTCAGTGCAGAGGACCTGACGTGAAATGAAAGGTTTTCTTTTGCGAGGGTTAGTCTGAGCTGGTTATCTTTTGGTGGTGCTATCAAATGCTCTTTTCTGCAGTCCAGGCACATCATCTACATCTGGGCAAAACATGTCATGGAAAAGAAATGCGTTGAACAAAGAACATCCTTTAAAGCAGACGGGAAAAAGTCATTAAAACTCAATTTTCAGGGGCATTTTGGGGTGTTTTTGTCCAAAAATGGAAAACGTTTTGTTTGAATGTTTGTGGATTCAAATGAAAAACTGCCTTTTTAATTTTTTTTATTGGATAAACCCAGCATTCCTGTTGGGATCCATCGCAGCACAAAGCTGTCTCTTCTTTTCACTGTCCCACTCCCGAGTTTTCCGCACCCGGGATTTTCACGGTGCAGGGCTTTTGGCCATGTCTGAGCCCTGCATGAGGTATCTGAGCAGGGTCTCACTCTGACCTGAGTGGTTTTTGAGTTTCGTGCTATGTACAATGCCATGTGCAGTGCAACCTCAGCTGCTTTGCTTGTTAGCTGTGGTGAAGTCAGTAAGACTTCAACCTCCAGGTTAAATGTGCTCTCAGTGCCCCTACTGCCATAAGGAGATGTCAAGAGAGCTGGCTAAGAACCAATATTAGTTTCCTGTTCCATTCCTTACTACAAGTGAATACTTGTCGGGCATTTCCAGGAGCTTCACTGGGCAGAAAACAGCCCATTTTATTGCAGTCTATCTGTTCTGGACAGGAGCTCCAGGGAGGAGTTTCCTGTGAAGCTCTGCTCCTCGCCTGCTTGTACCTAACAACAGCAGTTATTTCTGTAGTGGTTGAGCTCATCTTCAGATTTGCATGAGTGGCCTTTGGGATGCAGTTCTAGGTGTTAGCTTTTATTTATAATGCTGCCCAGAGCTCTGCAGCCCTGCCTTTCGGGGACCAGTCATTCCCATTCCTTTTCTGCTGGTTTTCCCCCATTTTAGCCCATTGGTAAATGCCCGATGTGGTGCCGAGGCCTCACCATTCCCTCATTGTCAGGGGCTCACATCCATCTTGCCGCAGAATGAATGACCTCTGTCAGCGACGTACGTTCACAACCTGAGCCCTTAGCATGGGCTGTGGGCTGTGCTGAAGGGAGCCTCTATGAACACAGAGATTGAGCCCTTTATTTTTCCCTCCCCCTGCAACCCACAGTGACCACAGTGCCACCCGGCTGCTCTTTGTCCCTGCTGTCTGACTAAAGGGCTGGAAGAAAGAGCGCGTGGTGGCTGGAGCCGTGTTTCCCTTTCTGTGGATGAATGTGTGCTCATGGGTGTGTATTTTTGGCATCTCTTTCCTGTGCCGGGGATGGAGCTCGCTCTTTCCAGGGAGCGCGATGTTAGCGTTGCATGTTGAATTCCTGGAAGCTCCTGGTTTCTGTGTGTTCCACGCTTGCTCAATCTGTTCCTATTAATTTTTAAACACATTTTAGCAGCAGATAAACAGCTGGTGACACTTTCGGAGTCACACGGTATCGTTGAGGAGCTGATGTACCTTCCATCACCACACACTGAATGGGGTTGTGCCGGGGCATCGGGACCGTGTTCCCCTGGGTTGTGAATGCTCTGCACAGTGCTTCCCACCCTGCTACATTGGAGCCAGGGCTCACCTTTGCTTTTCCTGCTGTTTTAAACCATCCTGATATGTGCTGCAGGTCCTGAGAGTGAAGCTGAGCTCCTGGTGGAGCATCCAGCTGGGACATCTGCCTGAGCATCTTCGGCAAAGCTATTTACATTCCTTAAATCATTGGCTGAAAACCTCATGCCTGACTCTTCTTACCTTTTTTTTTCTTGGAGGCAGCCAAGACCTGGCCTATGATACTTTTTTGTATTGTATTTTTTCACAGCTGTATGGATTTGTTAGGGCAGGAGGGACCCTTAGGTCGTCTTGTCTCCCCCTCTGTACAGTAGTGACCGTGGAAATCCATCCGGCTTCCCTTCTGCCCTGTGATCTGTGAGCTGTGACCTTGCACACCCCGCGAAGGGGACCAGTGTTTGGGTATCTTTCACTGCAGTTCCTTCATGCACACTTTGCAGTGTGCTGTGAGTGATGCGTGTTTCAGTCACCCACACAGCAGTAAATGTGCTGTCTGCAGAGGCAGAGCAGAGACTAAATTTAACATAGTCAAATCAAAGCACTTTGTGGGTATATTTATCCACCGTTATCGTGTGTGAGGAGGGGAGGTAGTTTCTGGCTGTTGGAGTCTCTGGAAGCTGCTTTGTGGATTCCTTCTCCATCAGCGCCAGGCTCCTTTCTGCCTTTCTGCAGGTATAAATAGATTAATTGGCATAATGGAATTAAGCCTTGGAAAAAACGTGGCTGTGAGCGTCAGGGGTCGTGATCTGATGGCACGGCCGGTGCCGCCCGCTCGGGAGTACAGGACCTGGTCTGGGAGGGGGCTCTGGATGCCAGGTCTCGTTTGAAACTCTCTGCTGAGGCTTCAAGTTAATCACGGGTTTGGGGAAGTCGGTGCTTGCTATTTTGAGAGCCATCCTTTGAGTAACAAAGCAGCAGGAGCTGAGGGCGTTTCTGCACTCAAAATGTTAGTGGTGGAAACCCCTTTTTGTTTCTGAAATGTAACGTAGCTGCTTTCCCTGTCTGCGGGGAGGCCCAGAGGTGACTGAGATGTGCGGGCAGCTCATGCCAGGGTCAGGCAGCAGAGGGCTTGGATGCATCCTGTCAATTTAGGTGTGCAAGATGGGGAGATCCAGGGTAGAAAGAGAAAGGCACCTGTGTGTGAGGGATTTCTCCTTATTGCTGGCTGTGGAGCATCTAAAGCTTCAACCAGAGCAACCTGCGCTTGCAAAATGTCCCTAAGCCTCTTTGTGGTCTCCATATGTTTTTCTCTGACCGCCCAGCTCCGTTTCAGGGCAGAGTGGAAACAGGGACTTAAAGGTATGGCAAAATCTGGAATGTTTTTTGCTTACATCCAAGGCCTTGATCAAAAAGGATTAAACTTAATACGGACTTAAGCCAGTTTCTCGGAAGCAGGTCTGGATAGCCGTGCTGTGCAGCCGACGAGCTGTTTGTTCCATCTGTTTCAACAAATCCAATCAATACTGGGGGAAGGGGGATCCCCTCCTGCTGCATCCTGCACTTTTGCAATCCCCTTGGCTGGAATCCCCGTGTTCCCAGAGGCAGAGGTGACTCTGTGCTCGCCTGGCTTGCAGCTTTCTGACTGCGAGCCCAATCCACAGAAGAGCTCAGGTGTGGGGACTCCTCGTGAGGATACCCACGTGCTGTTGGTGTGCTGAGGGCAGAGCCTCGTGCCTGCCCCATCTGCAGTCACAAAATCACGTGTGCTGCCCGGTCTGGAGGCCTGGGGGTTTCTTTTGCTCTTCATGGGTTTAGGGGCAAACCAGGACATTACTCCATGTAGTTTCAGGCTCTGAAGCCACCTTCGCCTTCCACCCCCCTGAAGTGTGTGTGCAGAGATGGCAGCTCGAGGCCTCTGCCCAGTGTTATTCCTGCTGTGCAGAGCTCCTGGTTTGCTTAGAAGCAGGCATTAGTTTGGGTTTGGGTAGTTTGTTTCTTCAAGCAAGGAGTGAGTTTGTTTGAGAGTTTTGTAGATGCAGGCAGATGCCATCAGCAATAAACAGCGCTGGAGGAAATAGGAGAGCAGTAACCTTAATCATTTGGGGTTTGTTTTGCTTTAGTTTATTTTCCAATGTGTAATTCCTAAAGGAAAGTGTTCCTGGTAAGGGAGAAGAAAAGTGCTGGATTTCTGGAGGTGCTGGTGTGGGGGATATTGTTGTTTGGTTTATCCCATCTCTTCCCTCAGCCAGGATTCTTGCAGTGATCAGTGAGTGTGAGGAGAACCAGGCCCAGACTTGATTCTCCCACCCATTTCTTTCTTTTTCCCATGTGGAGCAGAACTTGGTGCCTTTTTAAATCAGGGTCTCCACAAGTCCTCTGCACCTCAGCCCCTAAAATCAGAGACAAGGCCCTCATGCTTCATGTCTGGTTCTGTTGATTCCCAGCACAGATCACATCTCATGCCTGTGGTGGTCAGGCAATGACCAGCTGGTTGCTGGCTTTAGCTTGTGTCTGAACATACAAGGCAAGCTGGAACGTCGGGAATGCGAAGGGCATCCCTCACCTTTCACAGTGATACCACTCAAAATTTCCCACTAATCCTTTGCAGGTCGATTGTAGAGCAAATCTGGCTGTGCATCGCCTGCTCCGCTGCCTTTATAGCTCTGTTTGTGGCATCTTACTGTCAGCAGGATGTTATTTATAGCTTTCAGGGTAATGTTTTCAAGCTGAATGCAGTTTTCTTGGAGGAAATTGCATTCAGAAATGGGCGAAGAAGTAATAACAGCAATAATCTGCACTAAGCCCCCGTTGTTTAAGCCCACAGCCCTCCTCCTCTTGGTAGACAAATGCCCGGATAAAGGTAGTTTTCCCAAGCAGCACGTTCCAGTGGCTTTGCCAACCCTCTCGCCTGCCAGTGCTGAGCGGGTGCTCCCCCAGGACATTGCTGCATCAGGATGTGACCGGGAGAGCCCCGGGTGCTCCCCACTGACTGACCTAGTGCTCACCCACGAGGTGGTTTCAGTCCTTGAAGCCTTTGCGAGTGCTGGTTCAAGGGACTGGCACATCTGAAAGCTCTTACTCCCAGTGTGCTCCAGGAGCGCTTCCAGGATGCAGCAGCCTCGGTTCTACTGGATTCCCAGGTAGTTTTGAGAGGGGAAGCCCAAAGGCCTGAACTGATGAAATAATCAGCACAAACCTGAGGAGAATTGATGCCCCACAGCCAGAAATCTTTGTTCTTTGGTTATACCATCTGCCTTGGGAACCAAAGGCTCCACGTTTCCAGGCGGCCCTAGGAGAAAGTGGAGGAATAAACAACCAGTGAGCTGTAACTCCACTTAGTGTCCTGCCCGTGTTCATGGTATTAGTGTGTCCTCGTACTGCAGCAGGAACGAAAAGCCTCAGATGAGATCAGGGACCCTGGGTGCCAGCGGCCGCAGGCGGGTGCGAAACGGGGCAGGGAGCCGGGAGTGGCAGGAAATGTTATTGGGTTTCTGTGCAAATAAGAAGCTGTTTTGCAGGGAAAATGAGACAGAGTTTAGCAAACACGCAAGGATTGACTTACTTTTCAGAATGTTGTTTAATCCTGTTGAAATAGAGAGGATTACTTATCCTGGAACGCATGCTTAAGCACTTCCCTGGCTGGGGCTGGAGCGCAGCAGCTGTAAGAGGAGCTGGGGTTGCACTTGGCTTTTCTTGCTCTTGGCTACTGCCTTAGCAGGAGGAGTTGTTGGAAAAACACTCCCTGATGCCGGCACAGTTGCTGTCCAGCCGTGCCTTCGGAGATGCCAAGCTCAGGGAGGCTCTTTGTATCCCAGCCTCAAAATGGGTCACTTTGCTCTTGTACCTGAGCACTGTTCTGGGAGCTGGAGCATAGGGAAGCGAGTAGGGAAGCGCATCCGTGTGTGCTGCCTCGTCGCTGGAACCAGGTCCCAGGCTTTGATGTGCTGGGATGTTCAGCGCTTGGGGCTTTTCATGCAGGAACAAAGCAGCAGCAGCTGGCACGGGGAGCAGCGTGCTTTGCTCTCAGATTTCCCTGGAAGTCAAAACCTGCGGTGTAACCGTCTGATTCATAAACTGATTTTTCACTTCAGAAGTCTAATAATAGACCACAGAAGAGACTCATTCAGTCAGCCTAGGACTTCCCTGGGACTACTTTAAGCCCCGTGGGAGCAGGAGCAGGGGTGCCAGCAGCTCTCCAGCCTCTGCGCCCTGTTTGGGTTCAGCCTGTGCAGGTACTGCTTGCGGGCAGCAGTGCTCTGCAATGCTCCGTACCATGGCTCTGCCTTGACAAGCCCTGGAGCCTTTATTATTGGGTGCTTATGAGCTGAGTCCCAGCTCCTCTCCCTAACTGGGGAGAATTTTAGAGGTGGGAGACTGCAGCAGAGATTTAATAATGTGCCTGGAGTGGTGTTTAAAGTTGCTGGCAATCTGGGGAGTGAGACCTGATTTCTTTGACTCCTGGCTCGGTTTTAACTTGCTTTTTGCTGTTGCTGTTCATGTCATTTCTAAAGGCAAAGCCAACCTTACTTAAAAATGCAGACTGAAACAGCAGTGTGCACCTCAGCACCAGGAGGGATGTGGTTTGCAGGTAGGGCTTCCTCAACCCCTTTAGGGTTCTCCAGAGCAGGTTTGCTCATTGAAACGTGACATTACCAGAAGCGACATCTTTGCTTGATGCTCTTCAAAGCCAGGGCACACGAGAGACAGTCTCACATGAGAGATGGGGTGTGAAAAGGACTCAGAGAGCCAGGTTTGCTTAACACCTCCCATGGAGGTGACAATGTCACTGGGAGCTTTGTGCCAGGAGAGCTGCTTTTTGTTAGATTGCAGTAAAATGAGGAACTTCACTACATTCGTGGCTCTGAATTTCTGCTGGGGAATGTTTCCTGTTCCTCCTCTAGCTGCACAGTAATTATGGTCTGTGATCAGTGGCTCCAGGGCATCCCTGTAAAACCAGGCATGCAGGGGTGATGGTCTGGTAGCTCTCCAGATGGGCTCTTGAGAATGAGAAATTGGCCAAAATATGCTCATGACAGCAGCAGCAAAAGTAGTGCTTTGTCTAATTAAAGAAATCCTTCATCCCCATCCTCTGCTAAGCAGGAAATGTCAAAGGCAACATCTCAAAGATGTGGAAGAATGCTTTGGTGAAGCCTTCTTGCAAGAAGCATTGCAGAGGGGCCATAGAGCATCCCAGGTGCAAGGAAAATTCCCTCTTGCTCTGAAGCTCCCTTCTGTGCTGACCTCCCCTTAGTGACATCTTATACCGGGGGAAACTTGGCCAAGTTCTGGCATTCAGTCTCATGTGCCTTGTTGAATAATTCAGCCTCTCTGTTCTCCGTGTGAAAGTCAACCCTAAATACCAAACTGGGGCAGTTCCTTTGATGCTGCCCCAGCTTTGGGGCCACGTGTGGGGCAGCAGCAGCTGCAGCTCCAGCTCATGGTAAAGGAGCAGGAAAATTAGAGTGAGGAAGATTGCAAGAGGTGGAAAAGACAGGGTTTGGCACAGGAGCTGCTGCAGCAGGAGCTGCTCAGTCCCGAGGAGCTGTGTGTGTCCAGCCACCAAACGAGCCTGTGCTTGTGTGGCTCTGGCAGTGGAAAGGGTTTGCATGAGGATCCCTGGTGCAGCTCTGGTGCTCTGGGGTAATAACATGGGATGGAGAAAAGCTTCAAAGCTTCAAGAACCAGCGGCAGCTCCAGGGATGAAGTCGGGCACTGGGGGCTCCTGCTGCCATGGGTGCTGCGTGCGGAGGTGCTTTAGCATCCCACAGCACAGATCCCTAAAGAAGGCAGCTCTGATGGGTGCCTCAGGGCTGGGCTGGGTGCAGGGCAGCCCCAGGCAGCAGCACCCCCCATGCTGCTCAGGTGCCTGGAGGAGGGCTGAGCCCTGGGCAGCCCAAACCGCTCAGGAAGCCCTTTATCCATGTCCTGGATCCAGACATCTCTATTTGTGCCAGTGGGTGGGAAACCAGTCCAAAAATACTAGGGTTTTTTTTTCAGTGTAGCTTTGCAGTGATGAATTTGGGTAAAACAGGTCCGTGAGGCGCTGAACCCATTCCTTGGGGTTGAGAACTGAAAAATTATCATTGGAAATTCTGGGTAGCAATTAAAGCTTCCACCAGGAATTGGAGCTTTCAGGGAGAGGTGGTGCCTTACTGTTCCTGCTTGAGATGCTGATGGAAATACTTCGTTGTTGAATCACTTCTGGCTGCTCTGCGCCAGGGAAGGGCGACGGTCCGTGCTCACCTCTGACAAACCGATGATGTATCTGTACTGAAATGCAAGAAGTCAAAACCCTTCAGTCTTGGCACGTGGCCTCAATAAGATCATTTTGTGTGGGAGAGACAAAAGGAGCTATAAACCTTTTGTAATAAAACACAAAAGTAAGAGGGGTTTTCAGTGGTTCCCAGTGTCGCATAAAACCCGCTGGAGCAGGCCTGGATGTGTTATGTGAGCGGTGGGATGGAGTTTCCTCGGATAATGCTGTTGAATGGGTAGTTTTATAACCAAAGTTTAAATGTCTTTTAAGCTCATTAATAGAACCAAAAGCAGTGTTTGCACTCGGTGTTCCCCAAGCCCTGGTGGCATTGGCCTGTGACACTGATGGGGCACTGGAGCTCACCCGTTTCAGTGGGTGTTCAGGCTGTGATACCTCGAGTTCCCACCAAACCTTCTTCTGTCATCAGTAAGCACATCAACATCTTTTTCTCTCTCCAGGTGATCTCTGCAGTATCCAGACTCTCCTTCCACAGTATTGCTCAAACCAAAGGAATTAGGTAAGATCCTTTTCAACCTGATGCTTTAAATGATGTTTTTATCTCTCCCTATCCATATTTCTAGTATTGAATCACATCAGACTCTTTAGAAGCTACATGTATTAAGGTTAAACAGGCATCAAGGATGCCTTTGAGGTGTAACTGGGTATATGCAAAAGCACCTTGCAGGCTGCTCAGGAATAGCTTACAAAGAAAGTAAGTGTCATGAGTTGTGTGTGATGTGCCTGCTGGGGGGGCAGCGGGTGGGTTTAGTGGGATCCAGGAAAGCCAGCAGCACCCTTTGCCCTGCCCACGGAGCTGTGGTGTCATCCCACTGTCCCCACCTCATTCAGGTGGCCTTTCTCTCACTGGCCACTGGGAAACGTCTTCCTGGCCTTGACAAAGGCACATGAGTGCTGTGCGGGCAGAGGGGGGTAAGGAGTGACCCGGCCCCGGTGCCCCGGGTGGGCTGCCCGGCTGTGGGGCTGCTCCTCCTGTGGTAGTGGAAGGAGCAGTGGGGAAGGAATTGAAACCACAGACAGCCCTGTTAAGCAGAGCTGTTACCGTGGTCTTTGCTCAGTTCCCTGCAAGATTGGTTTGGGATTGGTTTTCTTGTTGCTGTGTGTTTTCATTATTAACCTGGCACCGTCTCATTAAGACCACAGACACAACTGGGACGAGTTCTCAGCCCCAAGTACCTTTCCTCCTTTTTTAGGGGGTTGTTTCTTTTCCTCAGCTATAGAACACATTTGCTTTGCCCTGCGGAACATGTCTGGCTGTTGTGGCAGGGTGTATCGTGGCACTGGTCTCTGGCTGTGTCCCAGGGTCAGCACAGCCGCAGCCACACTGTGGGGATGCTGTGGATGGGTCCCCCCTCACATCTTGCCCTGCTGCCCATGCCCACCACCCCACGCCTCCATTTCCACTGTCTGAACTTATTTTCACTGCCTTAACTGCACTGATATTGCTGGAGGGAAACAGCTTTTCACGTGTAAAACAAACTCGGAGCCTTCCCATCTGTTAAACACAAATCTGGCAGATCCCACCAGGACCTGGGGGGAGATCCGGGGGTTAAGGTTTGAGGAATAAAGACATGCTGTAAGTTAAGGACTATTTATTATTAAGGGTAGCCCTGAGCAATGCAGTGATTATTATTTTAAGAGAAAGGAACATCCAAAGGCGCTGGGAGGCGGGGGGCGAGGGGGAACCCACACACAGGCTGCAGTGCCTTTGCCAGGGCTGGGTTTAAGCCTCAGGGCATCACTGGGAGAGGCTCTGCTGTGTCAGCCTTGGCAAAGCCCTTCCAGACAGGGGTGTCCTGGTGTCCTGCAGAGGATGAAGGAGTAGGCTGTGCCCTAGAAAGACTTTGGCTGAATCCCTGTGGCTTCTGCTGAGGTCTCCTGCTGTCAGGGCTGGCGAGAGCTGGGATGCAGGGCAGGGAGGCTTTGCTGTTCTTGTGGTTATGTGGCTTTTGCTTCTTCATTTTACAATCAGCATTTACAGTTCCCACTAAAATTCCTCATCTTGGAAGCCTTTGACACCATAATTACACAAGAATAGCACAGAGCTTAGTGGGTCTTTGCTTCTAACCCTGTTTTCCTGTTCATTAACCCAGCTCCTCCCCACTGCCAGCACTGCAAGAACAGGAAACGCTGTTGCTCCTTTAGCTGGAAAATCCCCTCCCGGGGTGTCCACTCCCATCGCCGCTGCCCCTGAACGCACAGAGCCCTCGCCTTGCCCATCCCTGCCTGTTCTTCCCTTTTCATTAGGTGATTTCTTGCCACACCACCAGAAAAGCCTCAATGACAGAAACTGATCTCAGATGAGTTAATTTAATCTGTGGGAACCAGCAGCAGCTCTGGCTCCCCAAAGGGGCTGCTCACAGTGACCACCACTGCTTCTCAGCTCACTGGGGTCCCCACTGATGCTGGGAGTCCCCAACCTTCCCTCCCGCTATGAGGATGCTGCCATTGAAATAAATGGAGAAGTCTCGTTGGCTTAGGCATGGTGCTCAGGACCATGGTAAATAGAGTGCAGTTGGGATGGTGCATGAGCGTGGCTCTGCTTCATCCCCTATTTTGAGGTCTGAGAATCAGGATCACACAAATTAAGAATGAAATAAATCCCTGAGCCTATTACTTGCCCTTAAATAAATTTCATGGCAGGCAGGGTAGAAAAACAGAAATCAATCCTGTATGGTTTTTAGTGACAAAAAAAGATATCCTTTCTGTCTTAATGATTCCTGGATATGTGAACCTTGTCAGAGAAGCCCTGTTTCACAGAGCAAATCGGATAGCTATCAGGACAGCTGTGTTGAGATGACAGAGTGTTTCTTTCAAGAAACAAGGTACAAGCAGCACAACATGGCAGAAAACGATCTCTGATGTGATGCTGTGCTCGCAGCACGCTGCTGAGGCTGTGCTTGAGCCGGTGCAGCTGTTGCAGCCCCTGTGCCCGTCCTCCCCTGCTCTGTTCTAGCCATGATGCAGGTTTCAGCAGCTGCGGGCATCAGTGTCCTGCTGCAGCAGGGCTCATCGCTGGCTTCCTCCGAGCAGGGGATGGTCCCTAATGGTAGCAAGCCACATTTCTCTCTCACAGAAGGCTGTGTGAAGAGCACAGACGGTGTTTCCCGCTGACCGAAGCAGTGTGTAGTTGCCAGGACCACCACCATCACACTGGGTTATTTTTGGGTAGTGCCCCACATAACAAACCCCTTGATGTTACGAGGCTTATTGATGCCTCCTAGAAAGAGGCACGTTTTTGTCTCTTCAAGGCATTTGGAAGAAAGATGATTCTGTGCATACGGACGTGCAGAAGGGAAGGTGATGCCCGAAAGGGAAGATGTGTGGAAGGGAAAGCAGGATCTTTGTTCTGCCTCAGATGCCGTACGTGGCCCTGGGCACATCCCTCAGTTTTGTGCATGCTTTTCAGAAATGGGGAGGAGAGAAAAGCCTTTGCTCACCTGGCCTGCGGGACTGGAGACCTGCTGCTCCTTGGGCACAGGCAGCCTTGGCAGCACTGCCCTTGATCTCATTTGGGAGCGCGGGTCCTGCGGGAATGTGCTGATTCTCTTTTCCTGGAGTTTTTGCTGTTGTCTCACAGGGCTGTTGTATGTGAGGACAAAGAAAAGATCCTCGTTGTGTAGCATTGCCCATTGCTTAAGGAGAGAGGAATATGTTTAATTGCTGTTGTTTCCCATCCTTTCCTGCTCTGTCTGGAGGACTGTCAGCACTCCCAGGGAGAAGTTACCACCGTGTTCCTTGCCCGTTGTGGCTGTCGCTGAATGAGAGCCTTTATTTTACTGCCGGGACACAGGGAGCTCCCCCCAGAGACCCCGCTCGTGTCCCGCTAAGTCCTTACCCTGCTCCTCACGGGGCACTAAATGCTCCACGTTGGTGGGAGGGTTTTGTAGCAGGCAGGAGCAGCGGGGTCTCCCTGGGGTATTGTGCAAAGGGTTTCCCGTGCTCTGGAGCACGAGTTCTCGCTCCTTCCAGGTTCTCTCCAGTGAACGGCTCTCTGGAGAACAACGGGGCTCCTTGTTACAGGGCCCAGGAAACCGGCATTTATTTTTCCTTAAAGCTTTTTTTTCCCTTTCCACTTCCCTGCTGCAGCCCTGCCTGTTCCTGCTGCCCATGGCACGTCCTGGTGTCCGCTGGGCTCCGGCCGTTGTCCACCTTGTGCTATAGGTAAGTAAAAGGGTTGTGGGATCTGTCCCTTTTTGCAGCCACTCTGGTCATTTGTCTCTACTGTACTTCTAGGT